>JAPYZK010015611.1:0-10012 GCA_030522785.1 Platygaster equestris | reverse complement strand
TCTCACCACAATTAATAATCGAAAAAATATATAGATAACGGTTTTCAATTTTTGAACTTCAGAACTTCGAAATTAGAAAAATCTCAGAGTTGAAAATTTGGAATATACAATACCAGATAATAATATAAGAGAATCGAGAAAATACAATTTTTTTAATCCAAGAAATATTCGTATTTGTAGTTAATAAGTTACAAACAAAAATTAAATTCATGTTCATAATTCTGAAATGACAGAAAAGAAATTTCTCAAATTTCCGTTAGCAAACATTGAAATGCTCAAATTTTGGGAAATTGTTTCTTTTCACTTCAGAGAAATCCAAAAAGATGAGTATTTGCAAATTTTAAAAGTTTGGAGTCAAAATTTGAAATCAAAAATTCGAATGAAAGAATAATGAAATTCAATAGAATAATAATAATAAATCGTGTAATGATAAAAATGGAATAAAAATAAAATTTAACAACTTCAATCCTTCAAAATTCGACAATCGCGAATTTCAATACTATCCAAAAACTACAAAAATTTCAAAAATTGCAGTATTCGGGAAACAAATATGAAGAAAAAATTTGACTTCAGAAACATTATTAACTCTGGAAATTCGAACCTCATCCAAAGTAAAAGAAAGGGACTAACCAAAACTCTTAAAAATTCGAAGTCAAGAATTTCCTTCAAAAATTTGTTATTCAAATAATTCCCAAAATCTCAAAAATTATCCTCCCCCATAACTTTCCGGCGTCAATTCCAAAAACTCGCCAAAAATGAAACTTCCGTAAATTCAAACATTAAAACATAAAAACAAAACTTTTTATAAAAACTAATCGAAATATACAAGAAAACTCTTTTTCGGAACGAATTAAAATTTACAGTCTTCAAAAATAAAAAATTGATAGTTCCATAAATACCCAAGAATTTCAAAATTCCACAACAAAAATGCCCCAATATTTCCCCTAAAATCCAAAAACCTCCAAACTCCAAAATTCAACTCCGAAAACCAAAAAACCCATCTCCAACTCATATTCTTCCCTCCCCCATTTTCAAACTCCCAATTCCGTAATCTCCAAAATCTCAAAATCCAAAAATCCTCCACCCACTCAAGAACCCAAAACCCTTTAAAAATCCCTAAAACCCCCCTCCACACATCATCCCTCCCCCATCCCCCCATACCACACATAATTATACCGCCACTATAAAAACCCAATCCACGCGCTTCCCGGGAACAATTACATCCCCGGTTGACAATGCTCTCTTGCAAAACGGCCTGGGAACACGGGCGCGCATCGGGCTCAAGAAAATTGGTCGATCTATGGGATCGTTCCCCGAGTGCCGGGCATTGTGTCGAGATCCCGATAAAATCGGTGACGCGCTAACGAACGAAACAGAAACTCGTTCGCACTCGATAGCCGAGGATAATTGACGCTGAGATACGTTCCTCTGCCATAACAACTGCTAAGTGCAATTAGGAGGAATCGCTGCCATTGCGAGCGCTGTCATGGCGCAATTACCAAACGTGCCCTCGCGACGTTTTCCAGCCCTGAGAACGGGGCAATCACTGTCTCGCGCGTTCCGCCCGCAAAAACCGCGAGATCCGACTCAAAAAAATGCCCCCTCCCCCCCAACGCTGAGATTTTTATCCCGTAAATCACGACAAATCGTACCCTATCGAGCGCGCCTTCGTTATCTGCGTAAAGACGCCGCGGGGCGAAGAAAAAAAACTCGATCATAATTAGCGAACGCACAAAGGACGCCGACAATGCCGATTTTTCCCGTCCTCGCGAGCAAGTGCAAATTTGCAATAAAACGAGGCCGAGATTGACATATCCGAGAAATCGTTGGGACTAATTGCGAGTCAGTTTTTCCACCTCCCCCCCAGGATTGAAAGGGGGAAATTTTTGCCCGTTGGAGTGATTATTGATCGAATTATCGCGGGGATGATCGTAATTGGGATGATGACGATGATTATCGCGCTCGCGGTTGATTATTTCATTCGCGCTGATTTCTGAGCGCGGGGATTCGATCAAGTTTCGCAATTTCGATTATTAAGAATGACCTGTAAATTATGGCTGGGAAAAAGTATCGATATTGATCGATATATACCGATACTTTTCGATACCAATCGATATTTTCAGTATTAATTGACATACACGGATACTTTTCGGTATCAATCGATACATATATCGATACTTTTAGATAGTGTTCGATGTTTTCCGAGGCTTATCGATACACATACACAGTAATTCATACTTCTTGATATTTATCAAAACTCATCGATATTTATCGATACTTATCGATTTCTCCAAGCCCTAACAAAAACCTCGTCAACCCTCCCGAAAATCCCCCTCTCAAAAAAAAACATCGTACCAAAGATTAGTCGTCCGATCAACATCTCAGACTTCACGAGCGGTTAGTAAACAGCGGAATATTAATGTATGGCAGTGCTAGGCAGAAGAAGTTGGAAAGGTCATTAAAATAGCACAATCCTCCCCCGAATCCCCCATTTCCCCCAACTCTCAAAGAAAACGCCCTTACCTTTTTTCGGGATGAGGCTCTTCAGGAGTAGAACAGCGTTGTCGTCGCAAGCCCAGCCGTGCATCTTCCTGTAACTGTCGCGGCCCTTTTCGGTGAGCTTGTCCCAAGGTTTGGGCTTGCTGAGGAGCTCACTGACGGTGCCCTGGCTGAGGCCGAGGACGTACTTGGCGAAGAGCCGTTGACCGATGTTGTGGATGGAGAGGAGCTCCCTGACCTTCCGGGCGATGTGAAGGGTGTCGAGGTTCTGGGATGCGTACTTGTCCATGTTGTACCGCAGCATCTCCTGGAGGCGAGCCTCCATGGGGTCGCCCTTGGGGATGAGGGACTCGCCGAGGCGTCCGGCCATGCCGGCGGCGCCGAACTCGTCGCCGAACCGGAAGGGGTGGGTGCGCTCGTCGAACCTGAAGGGGCTCTTCAGGGACTCCAGCATGCCGAGGCTGCCGATGTTGTTGTTGGTGAGGTGGTGGCTGTTGTTGTTGTTGTGGCAGGACTCGTCGGGGCTCTTGGGGGCGGCGGGGGCGCCGTTGGAAATGGCGTCGTTGGGCCCCGGGGGTGGCAGGCTGGGGGAGGTGATGGTGGCGGTGGAGGAGGGCGTTGGGGGCGCCGGGGTCTCGCGCCCGGGGACCGGCGTCGGGGCCTTCTCCGTGTCCAGGGCGAGGGGGGTCGTCAGCGCGGGCTTGGTATCTGTTGGCGATGGGAGATGGTTTAGAGCCGGAGGCTGCTGTTGGGAGGCCTGCTGCTGGCTCAGGATCGATCTTTCCAGCGATCGCCTCCAGTTGGCGACGATCTCCTCGCCGAGGAACGAGCCGAAGGTTTCGACGTTTTGGAGGGGCGGCGGGTATATCAGACCCGCGGAGGACGGTGTTGGGGTGGAAGGTGGCGGGAGGGCTTGCGGCGCGAGGGACGCGGCGGGCGAGGCCGTCGCGGCGCGTTGCAGGGGCGATGAGAGTCCACCTGCAAGCACCAAGAACAGGGGGCGACCCCGTGAACACGGGCTGAGGCACGGACCTCGGGGATGGGGGTTGTGGGTAAGGCGGGGGGTTGAAGAGGGGTGGTACGGGGGTGCGATGGGGTTTGGGGCTTGATGAGTAGGGTGACCAGGGGTGGTTGGGGGTGTTTTAGGGATGGAGGTTGATTGTGAAGTTGTGAGGGTTGATTTTGAAGGTGGGAGTTTGCGTTTGAAGGTCGTATTTGGATTTGACGATTTTTGTGAATGACTTTGGATAGTTAAAATAATTTGGTTGGAGAGCTTGACGTGGAATTGGGAGGTACTGGGTTCGATTTCTGGCTTGGAGGGCCTTTTGTGAGGAAGAAAATTTTTATAAAAATTGGGTGAGAGAATCGAAAAAATTAAACAATCATTAATATTAATCGATTGATAATCCACGTCATCGGTCGTATTCAAAGTTTCTTTCGAGTTTGCGGTAAAAAATCGTTAGTTCGAAGATTAGAGTTGGAAGTTGAAGTTTCTAGTGAGTTCGGATTCGAAGTGTTTGAGTTTGAAAGCTTCTAAATTCAAAGTTGAAAATTTTCAAGATTTTTTATTCGAAGGTTATGAGTTTTAGGGTTAGAATTTGAAATTTATTACGAGTTGACAGTTTGAATTTGTGTTTTAAGTAACGAATTAGAGTTTACAGTTTCAGTTTCTTCGAATTTTGGAGTTAGGAATTCATTTTAGAAATTTACATTCGAAGTTTATGAGTTTTTAGTGTCAAGTCAAAGTTTTTTCGATATCTCGAAGTTCTTAACTGAAGTTTGAAGTTTCACGTTGAAGTTCAAAGCCTTGAGATCTAAATTGAATTTCAGAATGTAAGTTTCTTTGAGATTTTGATTTGAAGACAACAGTTCAAAGTTTATAATCCAAAGTTGAAGTTTTTTAGGTATTCTGAAGTTCTAAACTGCTGAAGTTTTATGTTGAAGTTTGAAACCTGAAGATCCAAATTGAACTTTAAAATCATAGTTTTCTTAAGATGTTAATTTNTGAGTCAACTTTCGGAAATTCCTAAATTTGCGGGTTTTCGACTTGAATTCAAGATTTGGACAATTTTGAAAATTTTATTCATGGTTTTCGATTTCAATTGTAGTTCTTGAGGATTTTGAAAATTTCTTAAGTTTTAAGTCTGTCGACCTTTCGGAAATACCGAAAGTTTTGAGTTTTCGAATTAAATTGAAGTTTTGGACAATTTTGGAAATTTTCAAAGTACTTTCGGAAATTCTGAAAGTTTAGGTCGGCTTAAATCGAAGTTTCTGACATCGATTATTTTGGAAATTTTAGAAATTTCGAGTTCATAGAACTTTTGAAAATTCTAAAAGTTTCAGATCTTCGAAGTTTTGACGAATTTAGGAGTTTTTTATCGTTTTTGAGTTTTGAAGCTGTGAAGTTTCGGAGTTTTTGAAATTTTGAAAATACGGAAATTCTACGATTTCGAAGTTTGGATGTTCTGGAGTTTTGAATCTTTCGAAAATTGTGTAATTGTATTTTAAATATTTGGCCAGTTTTTACGAATTTCGAAGTAATGATTCTTTTCCAAGTTTTGGAAGTTTTCTAAGCTTTGGAAAATATGGAAGTTCTAGAATTTTAAATTTCAGAAGAAGTATCAAGTTCTGAAATTTTAGAACGTTCGAAAAGTTAGGAACTTCCGGGAAACGTTTTATTTTTAATCTAACAAAAACTTTCGAAACTTGAGAAACTTCGGACTTAAAGTTCGAAGTTTTTGTTCAAAGTTCCCGATTAGAGTTAAAAATTGAAGTTTCTTTGAAGTTTGAACTCAAAATTGAAAGTTTCTTTCAAACTTACAGTTAAAAGTTATAAGTTTGAAGTTTAAAGTTGGATTTGAATTTTGTTTCAGTTATTCCACTTGAAAATGGTAAGTTAATAGTTGAAGTTTCTTCTTTGACGTTCACATTTTAAAGTTGTGAATTTTGAATCAAAATCAACAGTAAAGTTTGAAGTGAAAGATTTAATTCAAATTCGACGTTAAAACAGTCGAAATTCACCATACAAAATTTCAAAATTCGAAAAAACTTCAAACATACTTCCCTCACACAATTGTTCCCATATAAGATCGAAAAAACAAGACACTTTATACAGTTTCCAAAATAATCCAACCCACTAGGACAAGAAGGTCAAAAACAGGACAGAACTCTAAAAATAATCCATCTGGTCACCCTATAACAAAGTTAGACAGGACGATGAACCTTACAGAAACGTGGTTTACCCCTTTTTAATTTTTCTACCCTACACTGAATTCAAATGAAGATGTCATTCAAGGGTTTCAAACAACCTTTGTGTCAAGAAATTTTTCAGTGAGGGATGCCCTGGTTATGGTAAGCTGAGAGAGTGCGAGTTAATGATAAACAATTATTTTCAGGCAAAGATTTCTACTATTTAAACCTTATGGAAACCTATTAATTTCGTAAGGTCATCCCCATAAGTATTTTATGGGGTATCAAAATTGTATGGTATGAACTTTTTCACACGGTTTTTATTGAAAAAAGTAATCACAGAAGGTTTCCAACTACTACAGTACTTTTTTAGTCAAATTCAGTATTCATACTAGTCCACTAATCTTGTATAAAAGTACATAAATACACATGAAAAATGCTTCCAAAACCACCCCCTCTCTCAGCATCATTTTCGCCATAACCTAAGCATTTACCTCAACGGTTCTGGCCAATCTCAAGAGGTTTCAGGAACGTGGTATTCAATCAACTGTCAAATAAATACAAAAAGGTTCACTTTTCAATGAGATGAGATGAAAACTATTTCGAAATCTTTGACATTCCAAACCCTCTCCCCATCCCCCTTACCACAATCCCAAAAAAAATTTCTTATCGTCGTTCCCCACCCCAGAACCATCCTCCCTGCGCTGCAAGAAAAACTGGACAGCAAGGGGAAAAGGGAAAACGTCAAAGGAGATTTGGCCATCTCCGTGACACGGAACGGTCGCAAAAGGGCTCTCGGACGCGTGGGATTTGAATTTCCGGCCGCGAGGGTCTCGGATTCGAAAGGGGTGACGTTGCAGAATCACCCCCCGTCCCTATCGATTCATAATAAACCCGAAACAATACACCGTCAAATATAGCGAATATCCGGGCCACCCCCGTCCCCCTTTTTTCGTTTTTGGTCGCGTGCTTATTTTTCCGCAGGTAGGCACTAAAATGCGAGGATTTCGTCGGCCGGGGAAAAAGTTGCAGCGTAAGCGGTGTCGAAAATCGGTGGTTGACAAAAGGACAACCGAATTATTTGTTTTTTTCGGGGGATGCATGCACGGGGGAGGAAATGAAAGGGGGTTGAATTGCGGGTGAAAGCAGAAGCGGGGTCTCATCCCTCAGGGAAAATACTTTTGCACAGGGGGTGGGTTCTCCCCCAAAGTTAGTTGCGTGCGTTCGAGGTCGTCCAAGGTCGAAAGTTCGACCTTCAAGGTCACTTGACCTTCGTCGGAAGGGAGATCTCCGAGCCTCGATTTGAGGAACACTTTTCCAAAGTCGCAAATGCGGACGGTTCGATAAATTGCATAGTGTGCGTGAAGACAGATGAAGAGGGCCAAAGAACAGCAGTACAGAAATGCGCGATGTTCGCCTTGCTACCAAATCATCAATTATCCAATCGGGGCGGCGATTTCGCAACCGCGTTCCCGATATTTCGGGAGCGATTATGAGAACGTGATCGATCTATAATCGTCGCGGCGAGACTTGGAAACTCGATTTTACCGGACTCGTGTATAACGCGCGACTTTAAATAATGCCCCGATGTCACGTTCGGTTGGCTCGCGGTATTTTTAATCGTAAAATCCCCAAAAGCAGGCAGCTCCAAGTTCGAGTGGAAGGTTTTTACAGACTCATAATGCGGTTCGCAATAATGTCCGTGACTTTTGATATGGCGGGGGAAAATCGGTAACGAAATATATCGATACTTTTCTATTGTTTTCGATACTTTTTGATACTTTTTGATAGTTTTTAATAGTTGTTGATACTTTTCCCTTTTTGATACTTATCGATGGTTTTCGATATGTAATGATAGTTTTCGATACTTTTCGGTAGAATTAGATAGTTCTCGATAATTTTTGATATTTATTGATACTTTTTGATATTTATCGATTGTTTTCGATACTTTTATATTGTAATCAGTAGTTTTAGATATTTATAAATATTATTTAACGGTTTTCGATACTTTTCGATGGTTACTGGTACTTTTCGATAGTTATCGACAGTTATCAATACTTTCCAATACTTATTGATAGTTTTCATACTTTCCTATTTTGATGAATAGTTTCCGATATTTATCGATACTTTTTGATGGTTTTCGATAGTTTCCGACGATAATGGTACTTTTCGATCGATATCGACGGTTTTCGATATTATTAATGATTTTTGATATTTATCGATAGTTTTCGACACTTTTCGACATGAATAAGTAGTTCTCGATACTTTTCGATATTTATTGATGGTTTTCGATACTTTTTAATTTTTATCAACGGTTTTCGATACTTATCGATACTTTTTGATAGTTTTCGATAGTTACCAATACTTTCCAATACTTATTAATAGTTTTCATACTTTTCTATTTTGATGAACAGTTTCCGATATTTATCGATACTTTTTGATAGTATTCGATACTTTTCGATAGTTATTGATACTTTTCGATTTGAATCAATGGTTTTTGGTATTGATCGATACTTTTCCATACTTTTCGATATTTTTGATAGTTATCAATTATTTTCTGTACTTTATCAATAGTTTTTGATATTTATAGAGAGTTTTCGATACTTCTCGATTTCTATTAATAGTTTTGATTCATATTTATTGATACTTATCGATAGTTTTTGATACTTTTCAATATTTATCGATACTTTTCGATAGTTTCTGAAACTTTTCGAAATTAATCGATACTTTTTGATATTCATCGATACTTTTCGATACTTATCGATAGTTTTCTACATCAATAGATAGTTCTCGATACTTTTCGATTTTAATAAATAGTTTTCGATACATATCGATACTTTTTGACAATGTTTGATAGTTTTCGATACTTATCGATAGTTTTCGTATTTATCGATAGATTTTGATACTCTTCGGTGTTAATAGATAGTTCTAGATACTTTTAATACTTTTCGATACTCATCTATAGATTTTGATAATTTTTGATTTTAATCAATAGTTTACGATATTTATCGATAATTTTCGATAATTTTCGATACTTATCGGTACTTTTCGATATTTATTAATACTTTTGGATCATTTTTGATTTTAATTGATAGTTTTCGATATTAATAGATAGTTTTCGGTGCTTTTATATACTTTCCGATACTTATCGATATTTTTCGATATTTATCGATTTTTCCCAGCCCTAGATTCCGACATTTTCTCATGATTTTCTGATTTTGAGTACGATAAACTCATGTTCTGGAGAATTTCGTGATCGACAAACTTGAGTTACGGACGTTTTTGCGGTTGGAAAAAGGGCAGAAAGCGTGTGCGACTTACCAAGGGCGTCTGGGGTGCTGGGGGGCTTGAGGCTCTCGGCTTGCTGGAGGGCCTTGGTGCGTTCCATCAGGAGGTGTTCGAGGCTCTTGCCGGGCTCACCGGTTGGGATTTGGGAGAGGTCGACTGACCTCAGGACGCTGATCTCGCGCTTCAGGTCCTCGTAGTCCCGCTGGCGCTCCAGTTTGACCTCCAGGCGGTTGATGTGCTGCCGGCGGGCCTCCAGCTCCTCCTCGAGCCGCCCCGTCGCTTGGGATGAGGTCTCCTGGAGACGCTGCAGGTTTTGCTGTAGCCTTGAGACTTCTTCCACCAGTCGACTGATCTAGAATGATAAAAGGACAGGGGTTTTTATGTGGTGGGCTGAATTTTAAAACTTTAAAAAAGGGTGGGAACATTTTTTGGGTATGGGGTGAGTAGCTTGTGTATGTATGAAAAAATTACGAAAGTAGGTTTTCAAAAATTTCCAAGAATATTCAAGTTTTATAGATTATGAAGATTTGATCATTTTGGATGTTTTTATCGAAGTATTGGATATATTGGAAATTTGGGAGTTCTTGAGGTTCTAGAATATTTTTTGAGTTTTGGAGCAATTTTGAGGACAATTTTTTGGAAATAGTGTTGGTTAATTGTGTGACTACAAAAAAATTACGTTGAAAGAAGAAAATTTGAAGGTTTTTGAAAATTTTAAAGTTTTATAGCTTAGAGGATTCAGAATTTTCGGATGTATCGAAGTTTTGGAGATGTTGGAAATTTTGGAGTTCACAGAATTCGGAAGAATTTCAAAGTTTTGGAGTTTCGAAAAATTGTGAAGTTTTGAGCTTATAAAGTTTCGGAAGTTTTAGAAGTATTAAATAACTTCAATGTTTCGTAAAAACGAAAATTTCCGAAGTTTTGATGGAAATTTTTCAATTTAGATTCTTATGGTGTTATAAAGTGTTAGGAATTTGTAAATTTCACGAGATTTCGAGCTTTGGAGATTTTAGGATACATGAAATTATCAACTTTT
>JAPYZK010015454.1:0-15425 GCA_030522785.1 Platygaster equestris | reverse complement strand
CGCAGACGTTAGTCGGAAAGATCTAGAATAGGAACCTGTTTCAACTGCTAACAACATTCTTAATCGATGGAATAGATTTTTAGTGGATCAATAACAATTTTTATGGTGGAATTAATTTGTTCGACTTACCCACTCAATTTTTGGCAATTATATGCTTTTCGCTCGAAAAAAATCCACCGAACTGGGAATCGAACCCAGGACCTCTCAATTTCATGTTGGTTATGAGCATCCGACATGAAATTGAGAGGTCCTGGGTTCGATTCCCAGTTCGGTGGATTTTTTTCGCGCAAAAAGCATATAATTGCCAAAAATTGAGTGGGTAAATCGAACACAAACAATTATATCATAAAAATTATCAATATTCTATTGTTTTATGATAAGTGGGTTCTGGTTGAATGAAGTTGTAAAAAGCTACTCGCAATTATAGTAAAATTCGAGGGATCAACGACACCCGGTAAACTCACGGATCGAACTGTCGCCCCGTGAATAAACGTCCCGATTTGGAACCACCCCCGCCCGAAAAATACCCGTCATCCCCCGGCTTTCATTACGGCTAAGTGTAATTAATACAATTATATTTATTAGAGTAATGCACGAGTCGCGTCCGCTGCTCACTGGATGATAGTACATCGAGATTCTACTCTATTTAAAAGATTTATATCGAGAGCTTATTGTCATGTTGTAAGATTAGCTCGCTTCAAGTTTTGCGATTGAATCAAATTTTGATAAAATTTTTTTAATACAGGCAATAATACGTGCCCTTCATATACGGTCAACTGTCGATAAGTGTCCTCCAAATACAGTGAACCCACGATATCGTTTCTTCAAATACAGTGAATCCTCGATAAGAGTCCTTAAATACAGTTAAATATCGATCGAAGTCCTTTGAATTAGTAGAATCTCGATGCGAGTCCTTCAAATTCATTCAACTCTAGCTATTAGTCTTGTTATTCAGTCGAATATCGATAAATGTCCTTCCAATGTAGTCAACTCACAATATGGATCCTCCAAGTGCAGTCAAGTATCGATAAGTGTCTTTCGAATACAAAGAACTCGCTATATAGTTCCTAAAAATACAGTCAACTCTCGATATAAGTCTTAGAAATACAGTCTAGTATCGATATGAGTCGTCGAAATACATTAGAATCTGGATATAAGTCGTCCTTCAAATACAGTCGAATCTCGATACATGCCTCCTCAGAATACGTTCACTTTGGATCTATCCCCTCTCGGAAAAGCGCTGAAAATACCCGTTATCCCCCCGACGCTCATTACGCGCTAAGTATAATTAATACCGTATATTTATTAGAGTAATGCGCGCGCGTCGCGCCCTGTCTAGGCACGGTATTGGCCATCGCGATTAAAGCGAATGCGCAAAGCGCCGGAGAGAAGCGACGAAAGGAAAGGAAAGGCAAGGTGAAAGAGAAATATCCGAATCCTTTCGAGCTCAGTGCAGCTCAGTGTGATCAGAGCCGAGGGAGCGTCGCGGTTGTACTCGCGAGCGCGCGGGCCCTAAGCACGCGTTTTTCCTCCTCCTGAGTTTTCCGAGCATTTTCCGGATTTACCATGCAGGGAAAAGCGCCGCTTGGTTTTCGAGGTGGGAATATGAGTTTCTCTATTGTCGGGTTATTCTTCCTGGATCATTAGGGGTAATGATTTTTTAGTGCGAGCGATGATGGGAGTGCGCCGGAAGTGTAGGTCGGGAAAAAAGTGCGCATTCTGTCTCACGTGCGTTATGCGGAGGAGGAGGGAATTAATTAGTCCGGTATAGGCAGGCTGTTGCGCGTGGGTTCGGAGACCGCGTTCTTCCCATTACAGCGAGTGTATCTTGAAAAAGATACACGGTTTTGTGCAGCCTTTCCCACGCGGGGAAAATACTTCGGGGGGAAACAAGGCGGTTTTAAGGTGGACATTGGAGCAAGGGAAATGATCTAGGGTTTTTTTACGAGAGATGACAGGACTGACAGGAGTGTTTTGTGTTTGTAGTTTTCATTGAAATACCGGCTCGAAATATTTTTGATCCATGGGGAGAGTGCGTATTTTTCGAACGCACTTTTTTCGTGTTGTAGGATAAAGTAAATTTCGCAACTAGTGGAGTAATTTTTTTCCAACGAATGTGAGTTGTAGAATCATATTCGTTGTGAAATTATTGTTACATTAGGTGGTTTTTTTCACACAATAATTGCTATAACTTATTACTCTACTGGAGTTATCACAACTTGAGTAGCAAAAACCAGAGGCCAACGCAGAAAATATTTTCAGTGGGGAGGGTTTAAAAAAAAATGTATATAAGATGCCTACGAAATTTTCAATTTTTTCTCGTGGATTTTCTTGTTCTCGAACATTCAGATTTCCCATTTTTTTTTTATAATTTAAAAATCTGATAGTCTTTCGATTTCAACATTCCACAGTCTCACATTTTTCATCTTCGTATATGTATTAATATTAAATCTATTCTACTCTATTTATATATTTATGAATATATATTAAATTATTTCAATTATGACATCATTGAATCGTAAGTTTTCAACTTGTTTGTTTGCTGAAATTCGTAATGATTAATTTTTTTGTACTTTCGATATTTGTATTAAACAACTTGCATTTTGAGATTTAAAAATGCTAAAATTCAACGTTTTTCGTAGGAATTAAACAGTTTGGGTTTTTCAAAATTTTTAAATATCCGAGTTTCTCGAACAGTTCGAAAAGTATTCAAGCTTTTCGGGAATCTTGAAAATTTTGAAAATATGAAATTTTTCGAAAAATGTTGAATGCGAATTTTTTTGAGAAATTTGGAAATTGAAATTTTTCCGAAAGATTGCAAGATTTTGAGTTTTTCGAAAAGATGAAAAATTCGAGATACATATGTATATTTAAAAATTTTTAATTCTTCGAAAAATTTGAAAATTCTACCGAAATTTGTCAAACACACGATAAAAAATGTTCACGATTCGCAGTGACCATGTAGCGACTCTTTATTTTCCATATTTTCCATTAGGGTAATTTACGGAATTTCGAACTGAATCGATTTAGTAGAATCAACTATATATAATATTTTGTTAGTCCGTATTGTACTAAATTCGTTCAGTACTCTACATCAAATTTCGTTCGATGATATTCAACATATATTCCCAATACAATCGAAGCATTCGGGAGGAGGAAACAATTTCCGAACCTTCCCCGTATCGCGCATCACCGAAAGCCCATTTCCCCGGGCTCTCTAATCAGACCCGCGCCGTATAATTTATATATCTACAACAATCGGCAGGCCCCCGAGGGCCCCGTTTTTCTGCAGGACGCTCGTCCGCGTACAAATCGATCCCCGATCGAGTACCGGCTACTCAATTTGTCAGTAACCCTTTTTTCATTTTCTAAACGCCTGTCTCTAGGAACCCGGACCGGTAGGTTAGCCCAGACAAAAAAAGAATCACGCATGCATTATACGTCTCCCGGGGAATCATCCCTAAAATTAATGACCGGGGTTTTGCATGTCCGACAGTTTTCGCATGCCGAAGAAGCTTCGTGTTTTTGGCTTTAGAAATGAGTGCGAGGAATTCAATTAGTTGTATTTTTCGTTCGAAATTGGTGACTGCTTGAGAAATCAAGAGTAGTGGAATTATTACTAATTAATTGATAATCGTAGAAAGATAAGTACTGACTTCTTAGTGTATTTGAGAACGTTTATAATGGATTTCAGTGGATGGAAGCTAGGTGCTCTCTCAGGATGGATTGTTGTAATTTTTACGAATTTTTTTCAATGAGTAGTGGGGATGAGGTGGGGAGGGGGGGGCGGGTGTGGGGAGCGCGTGGGTGGGGGGGGGGGGGGGGGGGGGGGGGGGGGGGGGGGGGGGGGGGGGGGCTTTGGTCGTTTCCAGACTAAATTTTTTAAAAAGCGAATAGAGATTATTCATTATTAGAATATGAGTAAGACTTCATTTACAGATTTAGACTCACTTTGCAATTCAGAGTTAGAGAGTTTTTGTTATGTCGAAATTAACATTTTTCAATTTGGCTTTAATTAATTAATTGATTTAATTCAATATAATACAAGAATGACGAAATTTTGGAATTATGATTCCAAAAAACATGTATTTTTGGAATTCTTAAAGTTTTAGACATTTTCAAAGTTTTAAAATTTTGCAGTTTCGGAGTTTAGAAGTCTGGAAATGAGAGACAATATTTTTAGATTGAAAAGCTTTAGAGAAACATTTTAAGTTTATGATGAACTAATATTTTCTTATGATATAACATTCGATGTATAATTATAATCAATTCGAATTTCAAAAATTTTAAGATAAAACATATTTCAAGTTGGTAAACTTTTCGATATTTTTTCGGAGATTAGAAAATTCGGTAAAATTAAGATTCAAAATTATATCGTAATTTTAACGATTCATATTCTCGACAGTTCTGGATTTAAATGTTTGAATCGTTAAATCCAAACCCTTCAAGATTGAACAAACTGAAAATTTCGAAACTTTGAAACACTTTTTTAAAAAAAGTAGAATTTTTAATAATTTAAAATATATTATTTCGAGAATTCCAAATCCCCAAAATTTCATTTTACATGTGAAATGTAAGAATTTTGATTTCGGAAATATCAAGTATGAACAAATTTTACATTTGGCAACTTTCATATATTTTTGCGAACTTCGAATTTGTGATTTGTGATTTTAGCATTCGAAACCTTGAAATTTCCATTTTTTAAAGTTCGAGATTATTACCTACGAAATTTTCAATATTAAACGACCTTTTTCATTCGGAAATTTTCGAATTCATTATGTATATTTCACTATACTGAAATAATAAAACCTAAAAAATTCATAATTGAAGATCGCCAACTTTGAGAATTCTAAATCCGAAAAATTCCATTTTTGATTGATATATACTCCTGACTGTCTTAAATTTAGATTTTTGGGAGTTTTGTGGGACGGGGGGGGGGGGGATGTAATTGTCAACTCAGTCGAATTTCATCAGTGCGTTTCACTGTTGCAACCAGTGGGCTTGTTGAAAAAAGTGGATTTCATTGTTTTAAACACACAATTTCGAGATTGTAATAATTAAACTATGAGTGAACTTGACTGTTTTGTGAAATAGGTTCCACTGTTCGAATAATGAGATTGAACATCGTTGGAACTTCTTAATTTTGATGAAATTTTATGATTTATTTCTTCACTTTCATTTTCCATTTTCAATATTTCATCGAGTCGGATTTACTGTTCGAAAAAGTGGTTTTCACTGTTTCGAAGAGAAGATTCCACTGTTGTAATAAGTAAACTCAACTCTTTTGAAAATAGATTCCACTGTTCAAACGTGTGAAAAAGTTGCGTAACTTCACTGTTTCAATCAGTCGAATTCACTGTTTGTAATGCTGGGTTGAACAACCCCCGCGTATCTGCAATCAGCGCATAACTGATTAGAACATAAAAAACATCGTCCGAGAAAATGCGCTTTCTTGATATCTTCCTCGGTCAGCGCCTCATTTTTCTCGTTCCTTTTTCCGTCTACTCCCCCCGGCAACTTCTCAAGTATTTCCTGTTGATATGTTTATACCAAGAGACGCGCGGTCAATTTATGACTCGGGGATGAAAAAGTGTTCATAATATATCGCCGCGGCGGAACACGTTCCTCGGGACAATTTTTCACACCTCGCTGTGTAAATGAGACGATAAAACGTGGCATTCTTGCATGTGGAAACGCTGTAAATTAAGAATGAGATTGCGAGATCAGCGCTGACGATAAGACACCCCAGCGTTCTTATTTCGAAGCGCAGAAACTATAAATTCGGTTTCGACGCCGCCATTTAGCGTGGTGTCTAATCTTCCACCACCTTCGAATTCAGCGCAATTCAGGTTTTCGTTTTTGTGGGGTTTTTCATGATGATATCAAGTTCTAAAGTTTCGCGAATTTTTAGAGTTCTGGAAGCTTTGGAATCTGAAAGTTTTTTAAATTCTCATGAGTTTTGAAGAGTTTTGACGTTTTTGAAGTTTCCTGAATTCGGAAAGTTTCCAAGTTCCGGAGGGTAGAAGTTTCAAGATTTCATGAGTTTTGGGATTTCGAAATTTCGACGGCTCCGAGTGGATTTTGAAGTTTTTAAGCTATAGAAAGCTTGAAGTTTTGATTTTTTGAATTTTTCGAAGCTTGCAAAATTCTGGAAGTTCTGGAATTTTAGGGGATGATTAATTTCTGATGTTTTGCAAGTTTCCGAAATTGCAAATGTTATGGAATTTCACATCCAAAAAAGTGGGCTCAACCATTTTCTAATTTCGGGGGGCTTAGGCCTTGGAGTTTTAATTAATTATGTTATTCTCCCTTGCCAAACCTAACCTAAATACCTTAAATCTATCTATGAATGTTTACCATACTAAACACTGACCTCAAAAAATACATTTTAAAGATATGACAATTCATTATTGCGGGAATGAGACCCGCGTTGAAATAATCGATCTCATTTTCACGTATCATGGGGGCATATAACAATTTAGAACGAAATCTGCCACGCCCAATACCTTTGCACGGTCCAACGACTTCTGAAGTAAATAGCCCTTTCCTGCGGCTATTTGCGAGGCGCCGCTTCCAGGGTCTCGAACCCAGGGAAAAATGCCCGATGTCGGAAACTGCGCATAAATTCACCCTCGCGCGATCGTGCATCGCCTCCCCGATCCATCATGCAAACTCGGGGGCAGCGGCGATTTTCCGTCTTGCCCGTCCGGATCTTCCGATGCCCCTCAAACCTTTCATCTCAGAAACGCCTCGTTCTCGCCTCTCGAGGCCCAGATACAATCGAGATTCACTGATTAAGAACCCAGTCAAGTTTTCCTTTCGATAGGAGACCGTTATAACGGAATTTTCTCTTGAACTCGCTAAATTGAGAACGAGTGTGTATTGGGCAATAAATTCAAGTAGAATTTACATCCGGTGTATTTCGATACTCCGAAATACAGAAAAACAGGTGACGTTTTCTAATGTTTGAGTTATGTTTTTTTTCATTTATTGTTTACATACAGGTCTTGAAATCACGTAAGACGTTTAGGAGGGAGAGGGGTTAGACCGGATCTTACGAAATCTTACATGGGGGGTGGGGGGAGTCATTGTCAATCTTACGTAAGGAAATGGTACCTGCGTTTCAATGAACTTGCCATTGAAGATAAATTTTTCATCTTGTTCGAGCGAAAAATATCTGTTTTTACCTAACATTACATTCATAACAAATGATTTCAGATGATATTTGTTCCCCTGGTGATTGTAGTTTTTATAAAAACAGGCGAAATTTTTCTAAAATCAGTGAATTATTGATAAAAATTTGTTTTTCTGTAAGGTCGATTTTACAAAAGTTATATAAAATTATCGATTTTTATGAAGTGGTTTTATAAAAACTTTATAAAAAAAAGTTGTTCATAAAATCTGTCAAATTTTTCATATAATTCATCTGTTATTTTCTGAAAACTGATTTCTGATAGGTCGCAAGTTCGAATCCCGCTGCCTTCAAAAAATTTTGAAATTCCTTTCAAAACGAAATTCAAGCTAGAGCCTCATAAACTGATGAAAAATGGTATACACATTAGCAAAATGATCCAAAAAAGGTCAGAAAAATTTTTGCATAAAACTTTTATAAAACCACTTTATAAAAAATGCAAATTTTATGAAACTCTTATAAAACCGAGTTTATAAAAATTTTTATAAAAATTTTTTATGAGGTTTTTATAAAAACTAGAATCACTCAATTTTGCTCATTGAAAAAGCAACTCAAAAAGTCATTTCATTCAAAAATTCCACTTTGTATGATCATTTTCAAGCTTTCAGTAACAAAAATTAATATCTGTAGGAAAGTTATTAGCAACTATCGTGGGTATTCAGAATTAGTCTTAAGTATTATGAGTAATTACGTCATGCTTTTCATTGACATGGGGGGTCGAAAATGAAAAACGTCTCACATAATTTAAGTACAGCCCCTAAGTACATACATAATTCTAGTGCACGGAGAAAACAGTATGGTTGCCGCAACCATATAGATAGAAATTGTGTTGTAGAAAAATTTTAAATTTGTTTTTAATTTTTGTTCCAGAATTTGTGTTGACTCTCGACTGATAGACATCGTCGATCGAAATTCAGGAAGTGAAAAGAGATGGTCGTCGAGTGGCTCTGCCTGGGCTTCAGACCCACCGGAAGTCGCAGACCGCATATACTGCACTGCAAGGTCATTCTTCTGGACGAGCACGAGCTGCTTCAAGACGTACTGGTAAGTACTTCTCGATTTTCGCTTTCTGTAGCTAGAAATAAGGTGGAAATGATATACTATTTTACACGTGCGAAATTGTAGCCCTCGGCTTTGCCTCGTGCTCGGCAGAAAATAGTGCATTATGTAACAAGTGCGGGAATAGGTTATTCTGTGAGTGTAAAGTTCGGAACATGAGACGGAGGCGAAGTTGAGTGCGTGAGCTGGAGTCAAGTGTTTCAAACTTTACACTCACGGTGTAAAGTTTGAAAATTTTCAAAGTTGTAAAAGCTTGAAAATTTTCAAAATATTCGATAATTTCAAAGATTTTGAAAGTTTTTGAAAATTTCATAATTTTTTCGAAATTTCGATCATCTTAGACATTTTTGGGCATTTAAAAATTATACAAATTTTTTGAAATTTCGGAAATTTTGGGAAATTTTAGTAATTTTTGGAAATTTTCAGAAATTTCGAGAATTTCGTAAATTTCCGGAAATTTTGAGAATTGGAAAAATTTTGAAAATTTTTGGAAATGTAGAAATTTTCGGTCATTTTGAGAATTTCGTAAATTTTCGGAAATTTTGAGAATTTTGGAAATTTTGAAAAATGTGTGGAGTTCATAAAAATTCCTTCAAATGTCGAAATTTTTACACGGTTTGGAAATTTTCCAAAAACAATGCGCAAAATAGCGTTTTGCGCACTGCTATACTGTATGAATGAAAAATGCCATTTTGCGCCCACATTTTGTGCATGAAAAAGGGCCATCTTTGTGCATGTGTAGAAAAAAAATTATTTTCTCTCTAGGTGCATAATATAGTATGTATCACGAAATCGCAGCACGCGCGACACATTAATTTTCCCTCGAGAAAAGCCATGAAACATTGAAGACCCGAGCGCGGGTCCACGAAAGAGGAAGTGGCGCGATTCATTAAATGCAGAAAGCACGCTATTGTGCTGTCCGCGCGATGTAATGAATCAGGAGCCGTTTCCTGTACATCGCTTTGCGGAAGAAAGATTGAAATGCCACGAGAGCATTTGTAACAAGCCGATTATTATCAGGGTCGATCTGACCGGGACACTTTTTTCGTCAAGTCAGTTTTAACGCTGAAAAATCCACCTCAAATTTTCAATCATGGTTTTTTTGATGATTTGAGAAGAAGTTGTAGTTTTTTTCACTGTTTTGCGCCAAATTTTTGTACTTGCGTGGAAAAGGACCCTATTTTTCCCACGAGTGGGAGAAGAAGGATCTTGGTAGAGTATTTCTAAGTAGATCTTGGTGGATCCAGAGTGGATCTTGGTCGATCTAAAGTATTTTTAAACGGATGTGGAGTATTTTCCACTCGTGTAAAAATCTATCATTTTTTTTATACGTGAAGCATTGCAGAAAACTGAAATTTTTTTAGATCACAGATAAATAGTCGTCTTTTTTGGGCGGAAAAGGATTAACTAGAAATCTTTTGAGTTTTTTTTTTCTAATTAGCTTGTCATAAGGTCACCCTATAAGACTTCAAATTCTTCTCAAGTTTTCGTCAAGTCGACCTTCTAGAAATTTCTGCTAAGGTTCTATAAGGTCTAAAGTTACGAGGGTAGTTCTTCTGTTAAATTCCCGTTCTCCGAAATCTTCCATGACTCATTCCATCAACTTGTCAGTGCCGTCATTTTTGACGGATATTCGTCGGTGCATTTTCCAACACCCTTCATTATGTCGATTACACGAGGGAACAAAGCCCGCGCATGTTTAGATCGCGGGCATCGCGTGTTGGCATTCAAAGGAATGACACTGTATGGCGCGATTATAAAAAGCGCCTCTCACGTGAATCAAGTGCCTGGCGCTATCCGAACGGAGCACACAGGGCCTCGAAAGGGCTAATTATAAAATTGCTAAAGTGGCTTGCATTCGTCTAACAAGCGAATTTCACGAACACTGGAAGAAGAAATCTCGAATTTCATACATTTTTCGCCGACATCTCATTATTGTCGTGTATAATGTGTTTCACGTTGAAAAAAAAAAAAAACATGCCTCAAGTTGTTGGTAGCTATCAGACAAATTTTAAATCGAGCTTTTACAACATACTTTTCCATCATTTGAAAACATGACAGTTTTTCCAAATGTTTTGCTTGTAAAAAAAACTTGCGATTGTTGTGATTTGTATTTCCAATTTTGAGAATTACGAAAATTTTTAGAATGCAGAGAATTTGGCGAGTTTTTTCGATTGAAAAAATTTTTCACGTTCTAACAATTTTGGAAATTCTGAGAACTGAGTAGATTTCAAGTATTTTGGAGTATTATATACTCACCTGGGAGAATGCCTCATGCATCAAAAATGCGTCATTTTTTAAACCTGTGGAAAAAAACAAAAAAAAAAAAAAAAAAAAAATTGGACGCATTATATAAAACTGAAATACTAAATAAGTAATGAACCCATTAACCAGATTACCCAATACTTTTCGGTTCGTTAACTTCCCAGGGCCACTTAAGGAACGATAATGAATGCAATTCACAATAATTCTTCTTCTCCGCGTCCCGGAAGACCGGGGATTATCCAATTAACAAATGGTTCCTGGGTGCGAAGACCGCGATGCCCGACACCCGGGGTTCTATGAAGGTCTGGATGCGCCTCGACGCGCTACTTCGCGGTTATCACGCCCGGTAATTTCAGAGCCGGGCTTCTTTCGGTCCTCGGCTTACAAAGGCGTCCCTCTCATAGCGAGTGGTCCGCGTACTTAGCGCGCCGTGCAAGCAGAACGCTCGCGTAATGTATTAAGATGAAAGACGAGAGTGGAGAGAGCCTTGGCCAGAGTGAATAAGTTGTCGGTCGAGCTTCGGATATAGTAGGCTTTTTTATTCATGTGGGCGATGCTGGAAAACGGGCGAAACCGTAACGATGGAATTCGGATAATTCATCGAAGAATGTGTTTTTCACCCCCGGAAGAAGGGTGGGAAATATCTACTCAGTCGATGAAATGGATTGTCAATGGGTTTTTTGATAAATTTTATGATGTTTTCGATTTCCCATTCAATTTTTTGCAGTCAAATGTTTTTTGCGAGAAAAAAATATGTAATTGCAAAAAATTAAATGGAAAATCGAAGACATCATAAAATACATCTGCTCAGGTTATAGGAGGGTGAGAAATACACAACAGTTTTTCATTAGAAAGAAAATCCTCCCTGATTAGAATCTCAGCCACGCCCTTGGAAATGTACTCATTTTATTATAAAACACATCAGTCGAATACTTACAATATGTTTCAAGGACTCAAGTATAGATTCTCAAGTAAATCCTCTCAGTGGCGGATCTAGGATTCAATCCTGGGGGGGGGGAGGGGCTTTAGTTGCTCGACTAAATTTTTAAAAGAGCCAATAACAATTATTCATTAGTATAATATGAGTAAGACTTTACTTACAGATTTAGACTCACTTTACAATTCAGAGTTATAGAGAGTTTTTGTTATCTCGAAATCAAAATTTTCCAATTTGGCTTCAATTAATTAAGAGATTCAATTCAATCCAATACACGAATGACGAAATGTTGAAATTACAATTACAAAAAACATGTTTTTTTGGAATTTTTAGACATTTTCAAAGTTTGAATGAAAATTTTGCAGTTTCAAAGTTTAGAAGTCTGGGAATATGAAACAATATTTTTAGATTGAAAAGCTTTATAGAAACGTTTTGAGTTTATGATAAACTGCGGAAATTCTAAAAACAGAGTTTCTTATTTTTTGAAGTGTAAAATTTGATAGTTTGATATCATTCATGTGTACATTTCCTTATTTTAGTATTTTAATCGATGGATTCCAGTTTTGCAATGTATTGACTTATCAATTTTTCAATTTTTATGTATTGTAATTATATTTGAAAAAAGAAAAGGGTTTGAAAAATTACACTTTCGAATTTCAGAATTCGTAACTATAATCCAGAATCTGCGAAATTCCAAGGTTTTTATTTTAGACTATCAATTTATGAAATTTTAAAATCCGGAGAATTTAAGTGATTCTGTTCGAAAAAATCAGAAGATGTGAACTTCAAAATAACTTGCTGAGAAAGAGAAATTTCGCTCCATTCGGAGTTTGAATTTTGGAATGAAGTTAATTTAGAATCTCGATGAATCTCATATTTTGTTATGTTATAACATTCTGTATGTGATTATAATTGATTCGAATTTCCAAAATTTTTCAATTTGGAAAACTTTACATTATGTTTTCGGAGATTAGAAAATTCAGTAAATATCAAGATTCAAAATTATATCGTAATTTCGACGATTCATATTCCCGAAAATTTTGTTTCAAATGTTTGAATCTTTCAATCCAAACATTTCAAGATTGAACAAACTGAATATTTTGAAACTTCGAAACACTTTTTTAAAAACGGTGGCATTTTGAATAATTTACGAGTTGTTATTTCGAGGATTCCAAATCCCCAAAATTTCATTTTACATGTGAAATGTGAAAATTTTGATTCTGGAAATATCAAGTATAAACAAATTTTACGTTCGGCAACTATCGAATATTTTTGCGAACTCCGAATTTATTATGTGATTTTAGAATTCGAAACCTTGAAAATTCCATTTCTTAAGGTTCGAGATTTACCTATTCGGAAACTTTCGAATTCATTATATATTCCACTATCCTGAAACAATAAAATCTAAAAAATGCATAATTGAAGATCGCCAACTTCGAGAATTCAAAATCCAAAAAATTTCATTTTTGATTGAAATACACTCCTGTTTGTCTTAGAAATGTATATTTTTGGGAGTTTTGGAGGGCGAGGGGGGGGGGGGGGGGCTATAGCCACATTTTCCACAACTTCAATAGTCACTCTTCCTGCCTGAAAATTAATTAAAAACAAAGAATACAGTGATGAAAAATCAACTCACCCCTTACACCTAAAATATAAGCCAATGCCAGAGTGATATTCGCAACTTCATCATGTCTATCAGCGCAGAAACGAACAAAATCACCTTATCCGCCAGCAGTATGCACTCAAGGCAAATAATTAAAAAAGCTCTCTGATGAAAAAAGCACACCTCAACCGACGTATCCCGTACAGACATTTCCACTCGCGTTTACATCCCGTAACTTGGGAAATCGGGACTGAAAAAAGTCGTACGTACAAAACCCTCGGCAGCTGGGGCGCGCAATAGGAGAAACGCAAGCGTTAATGTATAATACGCGCTAAGTGCACTTCATATGCGAAATACTCCGTGAAACGAAAGCTAGAGTACGTGAATATCTAAAAGCGCTGATCCCCGGCACAATTGCGGAGATGGGCGCGTTCGATAGCGACCCGCGGATGATGAGGATGATGAGGATGATGAGGATGATGAATAGGGCGCTTCTCGGAGCGGAACCAACCCTTTGACTTGAGCGCGGTGTATCCCGATGCGCCCGTATATAGTGTTCTTCGGGGCGATCGCAATTAACGGGGTGCTCATTACACGTATGCGGCAAAGATCATTCTTATGGGGGGCTCCACGTGGCTCGATATGCCGGAGGTGCAAATCGACGCCTTGTCATGAATAACGTCTCGCTCGTTGTGCTCTCCACCCCCGACTCTTAATGATACATTTTACGGTGATTATTACGTCGGGCGTGGAATCATCGTTCCCATTGCATTTTTTGCAAGATCTACGATCGTTATCCGTACGCAGCAGCTGAATTAGAAGATAAGAAGAAGAAACTGATGGAAGAACTGAGATTCTGATACGTTGAAACCTTATAGTGATTCTGGTTTTTATAAAAATCTTATACACAATTTTACTTCTTATACACAAAACCACCTCGGATTTTCGTATCTTGAAAAAAACACCCCTTGTCCCACTCTTCGAACTCAAAAAATAACCCAGGGAGATGATTCTCGAGTAGAAAAATGTAAGCTGATATTCTCCTTTGGGAAGCATAATTCGAGCTTCGTAGGATAAGTAACTTCTCCATCGTCGAGTCAGAGTTGCTCGGAGCGTCTTCATTTCTCGGCAGAACGTACCTCTATCAATGCGCGCATCGGCCAGACATACATAAATGCATGCACCGCGTTTCTATTGTCTTCCGCTTCTTATCTATCTCTCGACCCCGCGGCGCCTTTCCCATCCGCGCTCATCTTCCGCGTCAATTAATGCTCGGCAAACGCTTCTCGTCAATGGGAAAAAATGTGACGTTGTATCAACTACTTTCATATCATGGTTTTTTTCGAATGAAATGTTTTTTCGTTATCCCAAACAATATCGAGATCCTGAGAGGTCTCGGGTTCGATTCTTGGCTTGGAGGATTTTTTTCTCGCAAAAAACCTCTAATTGTTGAAAAATCCTCAGTGATTCTAGTTTTCATAAAAACCTTTGAAAAAATTTGTATAAAAATTTTTATAAGGTCGGTTTTATAGAAGTTCCATAAAATTTGCATTTTTTATATAGTGGTTTTATAAAAGTTCTATAAAAAATTTTGTTATAAAAACTTTTTTCAACATTTTTAAAAATAGTAAAAATATTTCTAACCTTTTTTGGATATAATTTTGCTTATGTATGTACCATTCTCATCAGTTTATGAGGCTCTAGCTCAAATTTCGTTTCAAAAGAAATTTAAAAATTTTTTGGAGGCAGCGGGATTGGAACTTGCCACCTTTGCATCAGAAATCCGATAGTCAACTTTCTTGTCCATCAAATCTATGTCAATTTAGATGCTTATTTTCAATTTGAGTTGAAGAATTTTCCAATCCTATGAAATCATATGTTTTCACGTTTTGTAATTGCTAAACAACGTTACGAACATGATTTTCTATACCCTTGTGTAATAAAAACGTATCAAATGTTACTATAAGAGAAATTCCTTACATCAGGAAAATTTTTTTTATAAAAATATGAAACTTTTCATAAAAAACGCCAAGTTTTCATGAAAATAAAGGTTCCGTAAGAAATATTTGGAGTCTTTCAATTGTTTTTATAAAAAAACATATGAATTGCATGAAAATTTTGACCGATTTTATGAAAAAAAATTTTTCTATAAAGTTTTCACAAAACGACTTTACACAAATCGAAAATATTATATAACTTCCATAAAATCGACCTTATAAAAAAACAAATTTTTTCAAATAATCCGCTGATTCTATAAAAATTCTACCTGTTTTTATAAAAATCACAATCACTAGGGATTGTTTGAGATATCGAGAAAAAATTTATCTAATTAGAAAAAATCATCATTTGACCCAACAAAAAATTTACTC
>JAPYZK010015440.1:0-10402 GCA_030522785.1 Platygaster equestris | reverse complement strand
ACATTGCAGCAATACACAGTTTTGTAATTTTGAGGTTAGGGTTGGTGAGTTTGACGTTTCGATATATGTCGAGTCGCTCGTCCGCCATCTTGTTTCCATAAACGTGCATAAACGGTCGCTAAACTAAGCGCGAGTGAGTAAATAGCTATAGGTCGTTAAGATGAGCGTGGGCGAACAGCTTATTCGCCCACTAGTGGGCGAACGAGTTCGTCGCTCGCATGCCATACGTCAACAATCAGGTAATCCATTATTTCGTCCACTCTCAGCAGGGCCACGAAATTACATATTTCTTGCGGTCGTTGAATAAAGAATTTTTCTCATTTTCTAATTGAATGTTCATGTCGCTATTATTTAATAGAAAAAATTTACGTAACTGGCGGCTTCAACGGACAAGAAGTTTTGAGTTCCGCCGAAGTTTACGACCCCGTAACCAATCAATGGACTCTTATTGCGCCAATGAGATCTCGTAGAAGTGGAGTTTCGTGCATTGCTTATCATAATAGTCTTTACGTAATTGGTATATGCAATACAAAAATGCGATATTTCATTTTAAAAAATTTTCCTTGTTTCGTGCGTAACTCGAATTTTATGAAAAATACGTAAAAATGAGAAGAATTATTTATTATATAATTATTTGGAGAATTATAGGTTTTTTAGAACTATCATAAATTCCGGAAATTCCGAACTATGTATTTTTTCAAATTTTAGGGGTATTTACAAATGGCCTCAAATATTCTTGATATTTTTGAAGTGTTACGAAAAAATAAGGATTTTGGCATTTTAGAAATATTTCCGGAATTTTTGAAATTTTAGACTATAATTTTCAATAATTACATGGAGGATTTTGAAAAAATCTGGAGTGTTTAAAAAATTCGAATAATTTTTCCGAAAAATTGATCAATTCTAAGATTTCGAGAATTTCGAATTATGATTTCCCAACATTTTCCCGTGAATTTTCAAAAAATGTATATATATTTTGGGATAAATTTTGAGGGATTCGATTTTTTTAAGTCTCAGAGAATTACGAGATTTATCCAAAAAATTTTAACTGGAAAATTGATATTCCGAGATTTGAAAATTTCCAGAATCCTGATAGTTTTTAAAGTTCCATAATTTGTAAATTTCCCGAAAAATTCTCTATTTTAAATATCCCACGATTTTTTAGAATTTTCCGTGAAATTTTAGAAAATCATGGGCATCTGAAAAAATTTTAGGATTTTTTGTACATTTTTCATCGACTTTCCATAAAATTCAGAGTTACGTCTCATTCTGAAATTCCTCAAAAATTTCAAATATTACGTAAATTCGCAAGTGTTTCCCAATTTTCCAAAATTTCATAGGAGGTTACAACGGGATTTCGCGAATATACAGTGGAGAAAAATATAACCCCACAACTAATGAATGGACTTCGATTCCTGACATGTACAGCGCTCGAAGTAATTTCGCGATCGGAGTTATTGATGACATGATTTTCGCCATCGGGGGATTTAATGGGTTCACGACTATTTACACGGTGGAATGTTACGACGAAAGAACAAATGAGTGGTAAAAAAAAAAATTAAAAATTACCAAAACGCACGAAAATCAAGATTTGCTCCTACAATACTTTCAATCGTCTTAAATTTTTGAATTCGTGCGATAATCACGCTCGCTACGCTCGGGATGATCAATCTCTCTCGCTCATTCGAAATCGGCCGTTTTTTCAACTTGTGGCGTAATATACTATTTTCACTTCGGAAGGTATGAAGCCACGGACATGAATATTTACCGCTCGGCCTTATCAGCATGCGTCATTATGGGCCTGCCGAATGTTCACGATTACATTCACAAACACCGGGAACGTTTGATGGAAGAGAAACGACAAAAATTGCTGCAATTGGAAGTACAACTCAACCAACTTCAGCATCATGGACGAGGAAAAGCAAGTAATGTAAATCTAATGTAATAACGTGATGAATAAATGAGGAACTTTCAGATTGTTTGATGGTGAAATTTGGATTTTTTTCAAATTCCCGCCATAACCGTCGCGCCGCCGCCGCCGCGGCCAATGGCCAATACACAAACTGACACAAACTGCTAACTTCACGTCGCTCAGTCGACCGTTGATTGCCCCTGATTGCCCCTGCTCGGATTCCTGTCTGTAAATACGTAACCGAAATTGCATTTTTCCAGTTCAAGTGATCTTGGGGAAATCCACACTCAAAATACCCTGTAATTTTCGTATTTTACCCCCCGCAAAAGTTCGATAAAACTCGGAATAAGTCACGGGTTGTGCGTTCTGCAAAATCCACGCAATTGTGCCCTTGTTCGCATCCATTACAAAACCCACCTGAGAATGCAATTAACAAACCTCTCGTGGTTTATAATTGCAAAATCGTCTTGAATCGTTCGTCAGACGAATGAAGGTAACGCATTTCATTTTCCTTTGCGAATTACCAAATGCCCTCGAGGAAATATACAAAATAAATAACTCGTTTTGCTCCACACACATAAATCCTGATCGTGTACGTTCGTGTACGAAGTGCTGATGTAAATTGAACGTTACATTTTTGGGTTCCGCGATTTGTATTTTAGATTGCAAATTATTATTTGTTGTGAAATGTTGATGGGTGATGCGGAATCCTCAGGGAAACTTGGGAAAAAGTGATTAGGAAATTTTTATCGAGATTTTGGAGTTGGTGTGTGTTTGTGTGGGGAATTGTCACGGCCGAGCTGTGCATGAAGTAGAGAGGTAATTTTTGGTTTTTGAGGAGGAAATGGGTGGGGGGATTTTTTTTTTGGTTGTTTTTTTGTTTTTGGGGGTTTTTTTTCAGTGTGTTTTGGGGGAGTTGAATTTATTGGGATTGTTTTTGATGGCTGATTAGGATTTGAGAAAAGTTGTTTGTTTTGATTTGGGTGTTGTATTTCAGGTGGTTTTTTGAGATTTTTTGATTAATATTTTATTGTTTCGTATTGCATTTTTTGGGGATTGTAGAGTTGGGATTTGATTGTGAGGTTTTACTGTAAATGAATGAAGAAAATTAGAAACTGAAGCAGTTTGTATGACTAAGAATTTTAATCATTTTTCTTTGAAACAATTGTTAAATTTTTTAAATTGAAAACTTTTTTGATAGCTCATTTATATATGAAGAATCTTCATTTTTTGAATTTTTTGAAAAATTGTTCATTTTGTCTACTATTTAAAAATATTTTCCTTGATTTCGAACATAAACTTTTATTTTTCAAGATTTATTGTACAATCAAGAGAACATTGCATACATTTTCCAATGCGTTAAATTTTAGAAGTGTTCAGAATTTATCCAAAATATAAGATCAGAAAGTAAATAGAAACAAATTTTTGGAATTTGTAAATTTTTGAAAAAATAGAAATTGTACATATAGAACGTTATCAATTTTTTTTTTGTAGTGAATTCGGTCGTTAAATCTAAAATATGAATTTCACAATACAACTTCTATTTTAAAAGTATTCATTTATCAACACCGTACGCTTATTAAACAAAAATTCACTCCATGTTATTTTTCAGTAATACTATATTTTTGAGATATTCCAAACATAAAATCTCTTGATTCCAATAGAGATTATGATTTTTGAATTATGAATTAATGAATATTTTTCATACGTTGTAGATGATATCTGACGAAGCGTCCATGGATTCATCAGAGGAAGAAGAACTCTTCACCCCTCGCTCGCCGAGCAAGAGATTTGGATCATTTCGAACTCTCCGATCCCACTCAATGTCAAGTCACAACATCGAAAGAAACAACTCGAGTGTTCGGCGCAGCACGCGTAACCGAATGCAAACTTACGACAATCTCAATACTAGCTGGATTTTAGGTGCAATTTCAGGAAAAAATGGTTGCTATTTTAAAAAATATACCAGTTTTGCAGAAACAATGTGAAATATGCAGTCTCAAAAATGTCTAATTCTACAAAATCGGCAAATTTCAACATTTCATTCACCAAAGTTTTTCATACTTCCAAATGCGGTTAATTTAATCAAAAATTTGTTAACTCAATAATTACAAAATTGTAAAATTATTTTATTTTTATGTCACTGAGTTATTAATTTTATCGAATTTCCAGCCTAATTTTCTTCCAAAAATTTGGAAATTGAGCTGAAAAATGGATAAAAGCAATACTGTAATTCTAAGTTTGAAAACTATATTCACATAAGTGGAAAAAACATTTGATAAAAACACTGTAAAATCATCAAATTGAAAATCAAAAAAATGAAAAAGATTTCACAATCATGAATTCCATTCTCAGAATTCCAAACTCAAAAATCTGCAGCAAGAAAATGTTTCCCCAAAACTAAAGTCAAATTTCGATCCTTAGGTACGCAAACTTTGAAAGGATACCCCACGTTAGGAATGCCTCAACGCCACGCGTCTTCTTCCGACAACGAAGAAATGGTCGAAGAAGTTTCCAAAAGGGAGCGATTCGCGCGAACGCGTATGACTTTGCCCTCCCGAGAAAATCATCCCCCGAACAGGGTTTCGCCTCGACACATCCGGGACAGGACCGATCACGGCAGGCAAGCCAATCACAAACGAGAACTTCGTGAAGGACGAAATCGCAGCCAGGGTCACCGAGAACGTGAGGACATAGACAAATCGAGGGACATGAAAGAGGCTCGTGTCAAACTCAGAAAACTCAGTAGCAACGAAGACACGGAAAATAGGTTATTATATTTGAAAAAATCAGAGACGTGCAAAAATAATTTTTAATGTTTCCAATATTAAAGGCACATATTTGAATTAATTATGTTTCATATTAATATATGCTGACTAGTTTAATTTTAAACTTTTTACAATTTATAACTATATTGTTTGATTTGATAGTATTAAGTAAAATTGAGGAATTATGTTCAAATATTGATATTTGCGCATTTTTAATATTATTACAAGAATTTCACAATATTTTCGTACCATTTTTTTTCGCTTCTCTTTTTTTAGTTTAACTAAGAATAATATTATATTACTTTAATAATATTTATATTGTCATGTTGAGATTAATAATAATATTTCATTAATATTCTGAAAATTTTTTAATTTGTAATAATATTGATAATATTAATGTTTCCAAATGTTCAATATTATTACAAGTATTTTACATTTTTTTGAAAACGTTCTTATTTCGTGATAAAGTCATTAGTAAACATTGATACTGTTGATTATATTGAAAATATTCGAACTGAAGATACATGCATAAGGAAAACTGATACTAACTGTATATTAGACAAGTCTAGATTATAAGTATAACATTTTATTCAACACAACAAAAAACTTTTCAAATTTTACTCAATTGATGACTCGTAGCCAACAAATTTTTTTTCAGCTATTTTGATTTCGAAGGTAGAAATATTTTGAAATTGAAACAGACAAATTTTTTTACTCTGAGTCCTCAATTTGAGTGAAATTTCTGAAGTTATAAAATATTGCTGCAGCTGAAGTGTTGCCAGATTTCTGAAAAAGTGTCTTCAGGAATCCAAATTTAAAAATACAATTACTTTTGGTATCTGCAGTATTTTGTTATTCTCGATGTACATGTTTAGATTATGTTCAGGGGTATTCTCCTCTAAACATGAAAAGTACGCCAACGTCGTAAATTTTGAAAAATTAACGCACAACTCGGGAATACCAAACTTATATTAAAAAATTGCTTATCAAAGGGATTTTGTCAAATAAATAGCTTTGATGAATACTATACTGAATATTTATGAAACATTTAATATTTTTTCACTTCATAAAATTAATTTTCCCCTCAATCAATAAGTTTTTCGCTCATTTTGTTAGCATCCCTGATAAACAGACTAGTTTTTTTGCAATTTTAAGTATCACTGTTGTTATTTTTTTTTTTATTACCGGTCAACAGATTTTTAATTCAACAGTTTATCCAATTTTAAAAATTTTAATATTTTTCAAAAAAGAGTAAGATGTCTTCTCTAAAATTCAAAAGATTAAGAGTCTTAGAAAATCTAGGAATTAAGTAAGAAAATATTGTATATTTTAGCCACTATTTCCTTTGAAATAGCATAGATGACAAGAATAAAAATAGTTAAAGCTTTTTCAAGTATTCTAACTTTGGATACTTGGAAATTCTTTACCAATTAACAAAATTTTGTCATTTAATGTAAGACCGTTTTGAACAATTTTTGGACAAATTTTGACGAGCCTTCTAGATAATTATATAAATTAAATTTCACAGGTACACATATTTTTTTGCATACTCTACAATAATTTGTTAATGTTTTTTGTTGTGTTTTTTTTTTTTTATTTTTTTATAGAACCCGAGAAGGTCCAGTTACACGTTTGGGGAGCGGTTTAACAGCCGAAAAAGACTTGAAAAAGGAACGAAAATCGGATGAAGAAATTGAAAATAATGAAGACCAAGAAGAATCAGACGGAGCAAGTTCTGAAGAAAGCGAAAAAGCTGAAAATAACGGCAATAATTCGGACAACGAAGAAGATGATGTAAATATTTTTCAGCAAAGAAATTTTCTGGTTTTCCAAAAATTCAAGTTCGACTCTTTTTTCTGCTATTTATAAGATATTGTTACATTTGAGGAAAATGTAAGATAATTTGACATACTGCAATGACCTGCATTTAACATGTGAAATATCATGTTTAGTGGACTTTACTTTTTTAATCATTAGAATATCAAAGTATTTCTATAATTTTACAGGGTTACCAAGATATGTACAGTCGTGTCAAAAGGACTCGAAGAACTTCGCAGCGTCTGTCAAGGGGCAAAAAAATGTCAGGTACAGTGTTGCCAATTCAGTAAAAGCATGCAATTTGCACAAAGTCCAACAAATTTGGTCAGTCGTGTTACAACAAAATAAAAATTTTTCTGTATTGTTGAAAAAGTTTTCAACTCCAGAAAATTTGTACGTAGACGAACATTTTTAAAATGGTTTGAATTGCTTGAGATTTTCGAAAAAAAGTAAAAGTGTCTCAGTTCATGTATTTTTTACAAAGTTTATTTTATTGGCTGAGTTTTAATTCCATATCCAAAATAATATAATCTAATGTAATTTACATAAAAATAATGTGTACAGTTATACATATTTAATCTGGAAAATTTTACATTTCAGACAGCGACTCGAGTGAATCCTCCGAATCACCAGCTCTTCGCAAATACAGCTTGCGTCAAAAAAAGCCCACTGTCGATAGGTTCCAGGCAAATGTCGAACCAGTTCGTCGCTCCATCAGAGCTTTGAGAAGCGTTCTTTCAAATTCGATCCGCAGACGAAAACACATGAGCAAAAGCTCGAGTGACAGCGACTCGAACGATTCCGAGGCCCAAAGATACGATAAGAAATTGAGCAAAAAATCGAGGTATTCACAGTTCTACAGAAATTCCACAATTTCCATAATTGGTTCTTATGAAGTTGAACAGGTGATAAAAATTAAAAATTTCTTATTTTTTTCCAGGCAACTGACGCTTCCACAGAATAAATTGGACCAAACGAAAGCTGATATAAATCCAGTTACGGTCGACACCAACATCAGATTCAGCGACGTGGGAGGTTTGGAATCGCACATTCAATGCCTTAAAGAAATGGTCGTTTTTCCATTGCTTTACCCGGATGTGTTCGATCGATTCCACATTACGCCTCCAAAAGGAGTTTTGTTCCACGGGCCACCTGGTGTGCTGCATTTTTATTTTTCACCGTTCTGAAAATACAATTTTTTTTCCAGAATTGCAGAAAAATTATTTTTTCCATACTATAACAATCATCTCGTGAATTGTCACCAGTTATCCAAATTCTTATCTATAAAACTTCAAACTTTTTTTGGTTACAAAATTGAAAACTTTTTTGCTTATGAAATTTAATTTTTTGTGCATTTTCTTTTTCAGGAACGGGAAAAACGCTGATTGCTCGCGCTCTTGCCAATGAATGCAGTCAGTACAACCGAAAAGTGTCGTTCTTCATGCGCAAAGGGGCGGATTGTTTGTCCAAATGGGTCGGCGAATCGGAGCGTCAACTCAGACTGCTTTTTGAGCAAGCGCAACAGATGAAACCTTCCATAATTTTTTTTGATGAAATTGACGGTTTCGCGCCGGTTCGAAGCACGAAGCAAGATCAAATTCATGCGAGCATTGTTTCGACTTTGTTGGCGTTGATGGACGGGTTGAACGATAGAGGCGATGTAAGAAACAAAATTCAGCAATTAGGAAATTTGATCGTCATTTTCGATGTCTTGGACCATTTTTCCTGTTTTGGAGGAAATTTGTGAATATTGTGAAATTCGAGGATTTTTTAAAGTCGAGAAAGATTTTATTTTAAAATGTATTTCTCGGAATTTTTCGAAGAATTTTCAGGATTTTCAAATATTTTACAGGTATTTTTAAATTTTTGTTGGTGTAGAACTCATTTTTTAGTGTATTTTGATGAATGAAAATGAACAAACTTGAAAATTCTAAAAATATGTTTTTACAAATCATATTATTCCTAAAGTCTGTTATTGACTCATTTATAAATAATATTTGAAGTTGGAATAAAAATTGAAAATTTTGTTTATTCAATCAATTTATTATATACTTGTAAACGTTTCTTTATCACTGGGTTGTAGATACAAAGAAAAATCCATGTATTTTGATATTCCCAGTCAGTTTTGTTATTAATTGGCAATTAAAATGGTTTTTACGAGATTTACATTTCAATTACCAATTAATAACAAAACTGACTGGGAATATCGAAAAACATGGATTTTTCTTTGTAGTTTATTATAATCTTACTGGATTTCATAGCTTTTTTAAATTGTACATTATTTTATGTTTTCTAACTTGTTTTGTTTCCAGGTTATCGTGATTGGTGCCACAAACCGAATCGACGCAATCGACCCTGCTCTGAGAAGACCCGGAAGATTCGATAGGGAATTATTTTTCCCTCTTCCGTCCTCGAGAGAGCGTTTGGATATCCTGAAAATCCACGTGAACAAGTGGGATAACAAGCCATCCGAACAATTGCTCCAAAACCTGGCAGAAACATCCATTGGTTATTGCGGTTCGGATTTACGAGCACTTTGCACTGAAGCTGTGATTCAGGGATTGCGAAGAACTTACCCACAAATTTATTTAACTTCCAATCGTCTTCTCCTGAATCCTGAAAAAGTTCAGGTAATATTATCTAGTTTCATTTAATAATAATAATTCGCTGTTACCAATTTTTTTGATTACGTGTATATAATTTGTATTTAGGTAATTGGTAATCGGTAATTTATAACATCTGTGGTTTTGATCGACAGTTAGAATGGTATTTTTTTAGTCAATCAATTTTAATTTCAAAATTCAACTGTTTTGAGTGATAGTGTTCCGATTTGATTTTTTTTAGTGCAACTTACGAAATTAATTTGAATTATTTTTGTTATTTACTACTATAATTTGCATTATTTAAATTATATAACAAATTTAATTTTTTCTGTTATATATTTTTTTATTTTTTTGTAGATAAAAAAACAAGATTTCGTGCAAGCGAGTTCCATGCTCGTTCCATCGTCGCATCGCGTGACTCCGTGCATTGGGCGGCGTTTGCAAACTTTCCTGGAACCACTTTTGGGTCCTTCGATGAAAGATGCGGTGAACATCATTTCGGGAATATTTCCCCAGGGCACAAGCACTGAACTGGCGAGGTGATTCTCTTCAATGTGGAAATTTTTTGTTTAGTTTACTTGTAAATATATATAAATTCATGGAATTATTTATTATGTCATTAATTTTCTACATCGGGATAAATACGCTTTTAGAAAAAAATGTAGAATTTTGTTTTTTGAATGTAAAATCGGAAAATGTTAGAATAAGAGAAGAAATTAATATGATTTGGTATAAGTTAGAAAATAAGTTTTCAAACTGAATTCGTATGCATTTTTTATATGTTTTTTAAGTTCTAGAGAAATTTTAGATACTTCAAATTAATTCTGAGTTTATTCGGTAGTTTTTCAGAACGTTGCATATTTTACATTTCAACCCTCTTTTTCGGTTTTATGTGGTTTTGTTACTTCTTGTTGTGTTTTTTTTTCTCTCAATATGTGACCGAATGGTGTAAATATTTTTGTAGGTCCAAAAAAGCAAAAGGCATCTATCGGTCAAGATTGTTGTTAACTGGTGGAAAAATGGCCCAGAGGCAAGGCCCAACTTTGGCTCAGGCTCTGCTTTACGAAATGGAGCATTTGCCGGTTCAAACTTTGGACGTCAGCGCTCTTTTTGCAGAAAGTGCGAGGTCTCCTGAGGAAGCTTGTGTTCAGGTATTGAAAAAATAAATTCGAAAAACTAAGTTCTGAATAATTACGATCGCCCAATTTCAAAATTTTGAAAATTTTCTAAAATATGCACACTTTTGAAAAAGTGCAAGATGAAAAATCGAGAACTCGAAAATTCTAATAATATGTGAATTG
>JAPYZK010015355.1:0-10794 GCA_030522785.1 Platygaster equestris | reverse complement strand
TTTCTCGCTTCTTTTGCCGTCGAGATACGAAATATTTTTTAATCCCAAACTCGCGCGATTCAGCCGCTTGTGTTGGTACGCGGAAGCGATCACATTTTTTCGGTTTGAAGAATGTCGAAACGTGACTGAAATTGACAAACCGAAGCAACTCTCAGGGTGAATCGCAAGTATTTTATTCCTTTTCAACAGCTCTCGTTTTTCTTCCTGCGACGCTTGCAACTTTTGGAACCCTTTTTTTCTCAGTCTTCCCCTTTTTCTGGACTCGTAGTTACATCAATTTTTTAAATGGGGTGAAATGAATTCGGCTGTGATTTAATTTGATCGTAATCGATTTATTCACTAATAAATTTATACAGCTGTTTTTTAGTTTTTTACTAAAAATTAGGATGTATTTCAGGGATTCATTGAGAAGACTGAAGATTTAGAGAGATTTGAGTGAATTATTGACAGTTCTTGAAAACATGGTTTTATTTGTAGAAGTGCTGATATTCTACAAATATATCGATATTAAAAAATCGATTTCCAAAATATCTGATAATGATTATTTCCGATATTCAGGAAAATATTATATACGACATCGATAATATCAGATACTCAGACAAATATCTGATATCGGATACGATATATCGTGTTCAGAATATCGATGTTCGATAATATTGAATGTTAAAAATATCGACTATCTAGGGAAAAAATATCAGCAGTATCTAATATTTCATATAAAATACATCAACTGTCGCATATCGATAATATCAAGTATGTAAAATGTCGAATATTGAAGAGGTCTATAATATCGAATGTTCAGAATATCAGAAATATCGATACGTGATAATCGATATGCAATAATATTGATATGATATCGGTAACATCCGATTTTTTAAAAAATATCGGATATTGAATACGATATATCGTGTCCCAAATATCGGTATTCAATAGTATCGAATGTTTGAAATATCGAATATCGAGAAAAAAAAATTTCAGTCATACCTAATATTCCACATCCAATTGAATACATCGAAAGTCGCATATCAATAATGTCGAATATGATGAAAAAATCGAATACTGAAAAATTTCGACAGTATCGAATGTTCAGAATATCGATAGTATAGAATATAAAAAAACGCCCATTTTTCATATTGAAAAACGTAAAAAATTTCGAATGGAAAATATCGATATTTGATGATTGATATGCAATAATATCGATATGATATCGATATCAATAATATTTGATGTCGATAATTTCCGGTACTTGAAAAAATATTCGATACAATATTATATACGATATCGATAAGTTCTAATATTTGGGAAAGTATTTGATACAATATCGATGATATTTGATATCGGGACAAATATCTGATACTAGATACGATATATTGTGTCCAAAATATTGATATTCAATAATATCGAATGTCTGAAATATTGAATATCGAGAGAGAAAATGTTGGGAGTATCTAATATTTCAGATTTGATACATCAACTTTCGCATATTGATTGTCACATATCGATGATATAGGATATCGAAAAACGCACAGAGATAATATCAAATATCGAAAATATTGCCTATTGAGAATATCGGTACTTGTAATCGATATGCAATAATGTGGATATGATATCGATAATTTCCGATATTGCAAAAAAAAAATCTAATACTATATTAATTATATCCAACATTGAGACAAATATCGGATATGGGATGCGATATATCGTGTTCAAAATATCGATATTCGATAATATCGAATGTTTGAAATATTGAATATCAAGAGAGAAAATGTCGAAGGTATCTAATATTTTATATCTAATACATAGACTGTTGCATATCGATAATATCGAATATGAAATGTATCAAATACTGAAAGATGTCGAAAGTATCGGATATTCAGAATATAGATGATATAAAACATCAAAAGCATCGCATGTCAATAATATATAATATCGAAAAACGCACGAAGATAACATCCAATACCGAGAATATTGCATATCGAGAATATCGATACTTGATAATTGATATACAATAATATCGATATGATATTGATATTTGAAATATCAAATATCGATAACTGACGAAATGAGAAGATATTCGATACGATACTGATGGTATTCGATATTGAAAAACCAATACGATATTGATAATATTGAATACTGAGACAAATATTGGATATCGGATACGATATATCGAGTCGACAATATCGATACTAGATTACATCAAAAGTTCAAAATATTCAATGTCAAGCGAGAAAATGTCAGAAGTATCCAATACTTCGAATCCAATGAATCAACTGTCGCATATCTATTATATCGAATATGAAAAATATCAAATACTAAAAAATGTCAATACCATCGAATGTTGAGAATATCGATTATATGTAACATCGAAAGCATTGCATATCGGTAATGCACATTCGCTTTGCTCACACACATAATATTAAATATCGAAATTATCACGTATCGAGAATATCTGATAATCGATTTGCAATTTTATCGATATGATATCGATATCATCGATATTCGATATCTATAATTTTCCATATTTAGAAAAATATCTGATACGATATCGATAATACCCGACATTGAGACAAATATCGAATATCGGATACGATATATCGTCTTTAAAATATCGATATTCAATAATATTGAATGTTTCAAATGTCGAATATCGAAAAACAGAATGTCGAAAATATCAGACATTTTATGTCGAATCAATCAAAGGTCGCATATCGATAATATTGAATACCGATTATATCCAACGTCAAAAACATAGCATATTATCAATATTGAATATCAAAAAACGCACGAAGACAACATCGAATATCAAAAATATTGCATGTAAAAAATATCGATATTTGATGATCAATATGCGGTAATATCGACACGATATCAATATCAATGATAGTCGATATTTGGCAAAATATTCCGTACGATATCGAATATATATCCGATATTAAGACAAATATCGGATATTTAATACGATATATTGTCGCCAAAATATCGATCATCGATGATATCAAATGTTTAAAATATTGAATATCGAAAAACATAATATCGAAAGTATTCGAAATTTCATATCGATTCCATCACATGCCGCATATCGATAATATCGAATGTTGAAAATTTAAAGAATATCGAATATATTTAAAATTCCAATAATATCGAATGTCTAAAATTGAAATTATTTCGAATATTGACGATATCGATACTATCGAACACCGATAATATCCAACGTAAGAAAATTGCATACCCATAATGTCGAGTATGGAAAATATTGCCTATTGGGAATATCGATATATTACAATATCGATATAATATTAAAAACCCTTATTTCCAGTACTAAAACAAAATTTCCTCTGACCCCAATTATTTTCCACGTTTGCAACAACGCAGAATAAATTGAAAAAACTCTGTCTGTATCATCTATTCATCAGACAATATCTATGTTAATTTCCATCAATTCGCGAGCAATACAATAACCTGCAACCTCTCTAACCTCGTGGGAAACGAGTTCTTCCGAAGCTAATATTCCCAACCTCTATATTGGAGTTATAGTTGTAAAAAGTACAAGAATGAAAGTAGATGTATAGAAATATGATAGCCCGAGTCATGACTTGTAAGTTTTTCCGTAGCCGAGGAGTAAATCCTGCTCTTGTCGAAACTTTCGAGATATTTTGTTACACTCGAGTAGCGCCGAGTCACAGGAGCGCCCGAGATCCCACTTATCGGCTAAACTAGCTGTAAAGTCTCGTTCACTTCAGAAGCACCGTAAAAGTAACCCGACACGCAGCATTATCTACGCCCAAAAACGCTCTAGTGTTTTCTAGTCCAAGTTTCACTGATGTTTGAAACCTGTGGGAGATTCCACTACACTTGATGTCTCGATTTTTCAGGGCTTTATTGATTTTGGAATAATTCGAAATTTAACTTTAGAATGTTTATACATGTACGATGAACATTTCCCGAATGATTTTCAGATGCCTTCACGAATGAGACCATCTTTTCGGAAACTTTCGAGAAATGACGAAAATTTTGGTAAATTTTCAGTTTATCCAGTGAAATTTTTTGAATTTATCGTAATTTTGGTAAAAAACGAAGATGAACGACTTACGTATAGAATGATAAATAAATCAATAATGATCGAATTAAATGGAGTAATTTTCCAAAGTTACATTGATTTTGAAATGATCTGGAATTTAACATTCTCTCGGTTCGTATATAAGGTGTATGTCCCACTTTGCGGCAGTTTAAGCTTCGCAAATACACTTTTTGTACGACTGGGATCTGAAAATACATAATAACTATGATTAATTACTCATCAAATGATCGTTAATGATTTTATCAACTGACAAACACATATTTCAAGTCTGATCATTATTTTTAAAAATGAAATAATTAGGAAATCGCTCACATGTCCCACTTTGCGGCATATGTGACCCACTTTGCGTCACTCGATTCGTCTCTCTTTCCTCAAATTATACATGCTCGTTTATTCATCCAAATCATCATTTGTTGATGCCAAGATCATTATTTATCAACATAAATCGAGCTCACTCCACAATTGAAACATTACCCCAATGTATTTAACCGAAATTATGGACGCAAGTGTCTCTTGTTTTTTTCATGACCACTTATCCATCAGTCAATGCAAATCACTGCATGAAATTGAGAAAAGCGAGTGAAAAACAAGATATTGCTGCAATTTTCCACACGGAACTCGAATTTCTCTTTTATATTCACATTTTTCTCGCCCTGCCGCAACGACCAACATACTTAATTTTACTGCATTTGACGTGGTGGTTTGTGGCAGACAAAATGATCACTCATATTTTTATCATTCAGCTGGCATTCAATTATGTCGAGTAATACTCATCTCCCAACATTTTGGGAATTTTTTATTTCAGGCAAATTTTTTTCGGTCTTCCTTCTACTCGTCAGAGATATTTTTCACATTCGATTCCAATCCTCGCATTTGCGCTCCGTCCATTTGTCGAGGAAGAGTAACTTGACTGTCACGGAAAACAAGTGCTTTCTCACCTTGCCCTCTAGGACTCGTCGCACGTACGAATTCGTATTCTCTTTCTCGAAAAGAAAACGAAAAATGCTCACGTGTCACGTGTCTTACTGTCACCTGAAGACTCTTGTCACCTTCAAAATTGTAAGTAACTGAAGTGTTGTCGATCAAATTTTCGTAAACAGTCGACTTTCAGGATAGGTTCATGGAAAACAGTCGATTTATTAAACATGCGATGTTTTTAGAATAGAGTAATGTCTCGATTTAAACATCTTTCATACACTGAAATCTTGAAAAAGGTCCTCAAAATACATACAAGACGTTATCTAACCGCTCAAATACAGTCAAATTCAGATGTGACCTCACTTAATACAGAAAACTTCTGGCACAAGTCTTTAAAATAAAGTGACCTTATTATAGTGCTTTAAATACAGTCGAAGTTATGTATAAGGACTTTCAATAGAGTGTTTTCACTCATAAGTGCTCTAAATACACTTAATTCTCAATATAAGTTCTTGAGGTACATACGACTTTTTATTTAAGTTCCTGAAATACAATGGAGTTCTCTAAATTGAATCATATGTAGACATGACTCGTCCAAATACAGAAAAGTACGGATATAATTGTATGAGATACAGTGAAATTTCAAATTCAGTCTCCTCAATGAATTGTACTCGTAATGTCGTTTTACTATGTTGATTCTTTAGCAGAAGCTCCACAACTGAGCAAAGACCTCAATATACAGTAAACTTTCATTAAGACTCTTCAAATACTGTCACCTGTCAATATCACTCTTTCAGATACAGTAAACTTTCGATCCATGTCAGCTAAATAAAGTTGGAGTCCAACCAAAGTCTACATGAAAAATACGATCGTCTTTGGATTAGAGTTCTTCAAGTATAGTAAACCAGTCCTTATAATACAGTAAACTCCGATGTGAGCCCACAAAATACAGTTGAATCCAAGTGTACGTACCTTACAGAAAACTGTCCATCAAAGTCCTTAAATACAGTAAACTTCTAATTGAAGCTCTTTAGGGACACTTATCTTTAGATACGGCTTCCTTGTATACAGTAAAACCTCAACTTTAGAGCTTTAAATATAGTCATCTCTTGATTGGAGTCCTTGAAATACAGTTTACTCCAGATAAAATCTATTATTACAGTCATCTCTGTATATTGACTCTTCAGATACAGTAAAGTCTCCGTACGAGCCCTGTAAAAACAGTAGTTCTGATTCAAGCCCTTAGAAAAAAGAAAATCTATCTATTGAAGCCCTCGAAACATTGTAACCAGTCAATCTCTCTCAAATACAGTAAACCTTTAGATTAAGCCCTTAGATTTGCCATTGCATACTGGCAAAGTCTTGATTGAAGTCCATGCAAAACAGAAAACTCTCCACTTCATTCCTCAAATACTGTCAAATTTCAAATACATGCAACCTACAATTGATGTTCTTCTAAACTCTCTATTGAAGTCCTAAAATTGCAGTCATTTCTAAATTAAAGTATTCTATGTACAGTCAACTCTTAATAATGCCACACAAATACAGTGAACTTTCAATAACCTAACGCTTGAAACCCAGTCAAATTTTAATTCAAGTTCTTTGAGTACAGTAAACCTTCAAGAAATGTTCTTCGAATACATTGAACACTCGATTTAATTCATTTGAAATACATTCCGCTTTTTGCTTCCTCGATTTAGGTCCTTTAAATACAGTATACTTGAATTGAGAATCTTTAGATATTATTGATTGTCAACGTAACTTTCCTAGATACAGTTCATTTCTACCTGTGTCGTCTAAATATAGTTGAATTCGAACACTCGTCACAAAAAATACAGTTGAGTCTTAATTCAAGTCCTTTGAATACAGTTAATCATCACTTTTGATACAGTTAACGCCAATTTGAGTCTACGAAGGACAGTTTACTCTGAATAGAGGTATTCATACACAGAAAACTTTCTAATGAAGTTCTCAAATACATCCCGATACAGTAAAACTTTATAAGAGCCCTTTGGGAACACTCGCATTCAGATATGGTTCTCTTGTATACAGTTAAACCTCTGAGTGCTCCAAATATTGGCAACTCTTGATTACAGTCCTTAAAATAAAGTTCACTCCAGTTTGGAGCTATAATCACTGTCTTCTCGGTATTTTGACTCATTAGATACAGTAAAGTCTGCACATGATTCCTTCAAATACAGTGAAGTTCTTATTCAAGTATTGAAGAAACAAAAAATTTCAAATTCAAACCTTTTAAACACTGTAACCTGACAATAAAACTCTTCTAGATATAGTTAACCTTAGATAAAGTTCTCCCAAATACAGTACACTCTTCAACAAAGTCCTCAAAATACAGTCATATATAAATCAAACCAAATCCCCCACAATCAACCCTCCAGTACGTAATAGGTAATTTTTAAAGCTTCCCACTACAGTAAACTCAGGATAAAAGACCTCAAAATACAGTCAAGTCTCCATTACAGTCCTCAAAACACAGTCAACTCTCAATTCAAGTCACTCAAATACAGTCACTCTTCAAGAAAGTTTCTCTAAGTACAGTGAACCCTCGATTTGATTTACCCAAAATCCATTTCGCTATTTTTCTTCGACCCATTCGGCTCCTGAACCCACACGGGACCTATCAAAATAAATTACCGTAACCACATGTCGTTCATGCTATCTCAACCCGCGAACAAAAAATATCGATACACGCTGTTAAAGTGCCCCTCGCGTGACATTTAATTGCTCGCAGCGAGCTGTCTGTTCGCGTCAAGGGGATCAATAGCGAGCATCAACCTTACACATTCTTGCAACGGTATTGAATGTCACGGAAAAAAATCAATGAAGCGGATATTGCTGTGCATCATATTCTTCCGAGGCTGTAAAAGACTTGGAACTTGCAGACATAGATAATTTTATACAGGAAAGGTTATGAATTAGGAGAGTGAATTGACAGTATAATGTGTTAGGATTAAGAGTCCATTGTATTTTTAGTGATTGAAATGTGAGTTTATGACGTTTGGAGGAGTTATTTCGAGACTTTAGTTGTGGAATTTTTATAGTAAAATAGTTTCTTTTCATGAGTTTGAGTTTGGGACAGATCGTTTTTGGAGGACTTGAATTCAGGGTTTACTGTATCTGGATCGTGTTATCGAGAATTGACTGTATATGATAGACTTCGATTTGAAAATTACTATATTTAGAGGAGTTTTATGAAAAATTCACTGTATTTGAAAGACCTTTATAGTAGATCAACTGTATATGGGGATTATATTCATAGGTTTACTGTACAGTAAACTGACAGTAATCTGACAGTTCAAAATATGTTTGAGCTATTCAAATGGAGTCTATTGTTTCGCATGGACTTATATCAAGACTTGACCTGTATTTGGAGGCACATATGATGACTTTACTGTATTTAAAGGAATCATAGATCGATACCATTGTAATAATGGCTTTAATCGAGCTTACGCTGTATCTGAAGGACTCTAATCGTAGGTTAACTGTATGGAGGGACTTCAGATCAAGACTAAACTGTATTCGGGGGAATCCTATGTGGAGATGACTGTATTTGACGAGCTCTCATAGAGATTTTACTGTAATTAAGGACTTTATTCGGGAGTATTCTGTATTTCAATGAACTATACTTAGAGTTTTCTGTATTTGAATGGCATTATCAAGAGTCGTCTGTATATAAGAAACATTTATTTGGGAATTACTGTATTTTGAGGGCTTTCATACGAAGTTTACTGTATTTGAGGAACTTTAATCGTGGGTTACCTGTATTTGGCCGTCTACAGTAACTATTTTGGAGATATCCAATCAGGATTTCTGTTTCCCATGGTCTTATACGTAGGCTTGGCCGGTTTTTTAGGGCTAATATGAAGATTTGACTGTATCAAAAGAAATCATCGATCGATACCAGTGATACCACTGTAATAATAGCTTAAATCGAGCTTATACTGTAATTGGAGGACTCTTGTTGAAGGTTTTGAAGGTTCACTGTATGAAGAAACTTCAAATCGAGACTTAAGTGTATTTGAAGGTATCATATCTGAAGATTACTGTATTTGACAAGGCCTTATAGAGGTTTCATCGTAATCAAGGACTTCAATCGGCAGTATTCTGTAGTTCAATAAACTATGTTTAGAGTTTACTGTATTTGAATAGCATTATTCAAAGTCGACTGTATATAAGAGACTTTTATCCAAAAGTTACTGTATTTCATGGAATCTCATACAGACTTGACTCTATTTAAAGGACTTCAATTGTAGGTTAACTGTATTCGGAAGTTTACAGTATTTTGAGAAAATAAATCTATAGTCTCTTGTTTTCCATTGACTTAAATTGAGCCTTACCGGTCTCGAAGGGCTTATTTAAAGACTTGACTGTATTTGAATTATTTATAGAGTACTATTACTGCAATCAAAATTTTAATCGAGTATATAATGTATTTCAAGGATTCTCATCGAACGTTGAGTGTATAGGGATATTCATCGTATTTAAGGCAATTATATCTGATGATGACTGTATTTGACGAGCTTCAATGATGAGTTCACTGTACTCAACGACTTAAATCGAATGTTTTTTGTGTTCGAAGAGTTTATGTTCAGAGCTCAGTGTATTTAAATGTCGTTATAAAGAGTTTACTGTACATAAGAGACTTCAATTTGGAAATTACTGTATAGAGTATTTTTGGGCAATTTTGTCGAGAATTTTCTGTTTTGCATGTATTCAAATCAAGACTTGATTGTATCTGAAAGACACTGTATTTTAAAGACTCTAATCGAAGCTCAATTGTATGGAGGGACTCCACATCGAGACTTTACTGTATTCGAGGGAATCCTATCTGAAGATGACTGTATTTAACAAGCTCTTATAGATATTTCACTGTAACTGATGACTTCAAGAGGAAGTTTTCGGTATTCGTATAAACTATATTAAGAGTCAATCATTTCTGATGGACTCGTATCAGAATTGATCATACAATATTTCAAGCACTCACGTGAGAAAATTAACTGTCTTCAAATTCCGAACAATATACGATTGACGTCTTTCAAACAAACTTCTAATTGTTCAGGGCCTATATTTGCCCACTCGAATACCTTCAGCAAACTCTTGAGAATCGAAAAATATATCGTAAAAAAAAGCGTAGAAAACTGATGTTCTGGGCTTTCGAGCTCTAAAGTAAAGATTATGATGGGATTTGTAAGGATTTCATTTCCATCGGTTCAGATTTATTACATCTGTCTTTCGTGCCCTTTTTTTACACCTTTTTCTATGTGACGCCTCGCGCCCATCGCAACATCGGACACTGAACGATTATTTTCGTACAGCCTCCGGCATACGTAATAAAAACTCGAGAGAAGAAACGATCGCAACTGTCAAGCGCATAAAGCTCTCGCGCGAAACGACTCTAATATAGTTCGTCCGCGGCATTTACATTAATCCAAGGGACGTTCAAAGGTACTTTTGGAAGGTATTCGATGGCGCGTCCTTAACCTCGTGATCATTTGCTTCCATCTTTTCTCACGCCGGAAAGATCGGACTTATCAAAAATGAAGTTTTCAGAGTGGCAGTACTTGAAAACTGTGTTTCGTGAATTGAAAAATTTGGAGTTTTTATACTTACGGAATTGGAGGTTTCAAACAAAATTTTGATTTGATTAACAGTTTTCGAAAATTACAAAAAATGTTGACACACCCCCTCCCCCCCAAAATGTAGAGATTCAAGAATTATGACCACTACAAAAATTTAGCCGATTCAAAATTATTCTCTAGTGAATTTGTACTATA
>JAPYZK010015318.1:0-12323 GCA_030522785.1 Platygaster equestris | reverse complement strand
ATTGGTGAGTATTATTTTTGATCATAATATTGGAGGTTAAATGTTAAAAATGATTCAATGAAGAATAAATATTAATAATATTATCATATATTATTATTTTGCTTTTTTTTTGTAATGTTCAATTCTTCAAAAATGTTTGAAACAAATTTTTAAATTTTGGTAATTTTCCGAAAATTGAAAGAAATGTTGAGAATTTTGCATGTTGAAGTTAATTTGGTAATTATTTACAACAATTTGCGACCTTTTTATGATAATTTAATTCAGTTTCAGAAATTTTCATATTTTATGTTCGTACATATTTTTTTTGTTTTTTAATGAAAAACTCAATATTTTTCCAAATAGTTCGTAAATATTTGAATGCCGAAAATTTCAATGATTTGAAAATTCAACAGAAATAACAAGATCGAGATTCTATAACGAAATTAATAGATTGTTAAAAAATTACGTAATATGTTTAATTATGAATCTCAATAATTTTCATTTCGAACAATTCGTGGAAAATAGTACATTTGAACAATAATTTTCGGATATATGATTTGTAAATTTTTCGTATATGAAATTCGAGATTATAAATGCTAAAAACCTGCGAGTTAGAGGCAAAAAATGTTCAAGTTGAAAAATTCAAAGTTACGGAATAATTTCACAAAATCAAAAATCTAAAATCTTACGAAATAAAATATTTTTGACATCCAAATTCCATTGCATGAAAATTTCATTTATACCGAATGCCAAATTAGTATTTATGAATATTAATTAAATTATCATTAATAATACCAAATTATTATCAATGTTAGAACTTTGGTACGTGAATATTTATTCATGAATTATAATATTATTGATCAATATTATGATTAATTTTGAATAATTATCATTCATTATTATGAAACAATATTGATACTACCAAATTTTTATCAATAATCGTTAAACTCCCAAATAGCTGAAACTTGAATTAGGCGAATATTGAGAATTAAAATCTTGAAAATCCAACACAATTGAACATTGAATCAGTTAGAAATCAAAATTAACAAATAGAAACATATGAATTTCAAAATGTGCAGTCAGAATAGTTACTTTAAATTCAATTTTGAAATTTCAAGAATTGTAATTATGTATTAGTATCAGTATGTTGAGTTTTCCAAATTCAACGTTTTCCGAAATTTTTCGGAATAAAAGTTCGTATTCAAATTATTATTACGCCAAAGATTGTAATTGAACACATTTCAAATTCCAAATTCCGAAATTTGAAAACTTCGAAAATGTCAATGTTGAGATCGAAAAAACGAAAATAATTATCACAATATTTTCGTATTTAATGAGTAATGACAATTGCGTATAACTATTGAATTGGCAGAATTCATCAACATTTTAAAACATGTAAAATGTCTCAAAATGTAATGTTATGATGAATTTTCTATTTTTTTCATTTATAACACCACTTGCAGTATAAATGAGTTGCATAAAAATTGACAAAAATGAAGTTCGAATTTATTTGGAAGTCAAGTGATGCATTTTCGATGACATTTCAAATTCCAAATGCCAAAAATGGGAAAATTCGAAAATGTCAATGTTGGAATCGAAAAAACAAAAATAATCGTCACAATATTTTCGTATTAATTTGACAATGTAACTCGGAAATTGGCAAAATTCATCGACATTTTAAAAATGTTGAAAAACAATCCGAAATTATGATGAATTTTCCATTTTTCCCATTTCTAACACCACGTGCAGTATAAACGAGTTGCATAAAACGAGACCCCCAGGGCGGAAAGAAAGCGTCGTCGACCAACGTGAGGTTGGCTTTTTTTGGCCGGAAGTCGAGAATGACAGAAAAAGTTTCCCAACACAATAATAGTGATGAGTTTCAGGTTTTGCTGGTCATAAATGAGTCCCAAACAATCTTATTAGAAACAGGTGATCAAATTCTGGAAATTTCCCATGGGGCGCTCCCAGGGGGAAATGACCTCCGCTCCTAAAATTTCGATCGTTTTAGGCTTACAGTAAGTTCGTATTTTCGCGAATACAGACATGGTTTAGCATAATACAACAATTTTTTTCGAAAATTGCTTATGTCATTAATAAAAATAATAACAATAATAATAATTTATTCGAGCGTATAAATTAAACTACTATTAATAGCGAAAATGGTTGGATATACTAAGTTTTGGTAATTTTGGAAATTTTCCAAAAATTATGGAACTGAAGTTTCGTAAATTTTTTAAGTTTCAAAGTTCAAAATATTGTGGAATTATCGGGATTTCGAATTTTTAGACAATCATTTTAAAGAATTTCTAATTTAAAAGTTTTTATGAACTTGGATGAATTTCCGAGTTTGAAAGCATTTAAAAATTCTAGAGTCGTGCAGTTTTGGATCTTTCGCAGCTCTGAAAATTCGGGGAGTTGTATAATAAATGCTGGATAATTATACAATTTTTATGTTTAGAAACATTTCCAACTTCCCAAATTTCCGAAAGTTTTGAATTTCAAATTTTAATACTGAAAAATTTCAGATTTCAAATTATTGAATATCTTTTCAAATTGAAAATATCTACTATAGAATTCTAAAAATTGCAAAATATTGAAGAATAAAATTATGAAGTTTTCAAGTTCCGGAAATTTGGGAAGTTTCTAAAATTTTCAAGTTTTTGAGAATTTAAAAGGATTCTAGAATTTCGAAGAACTTTGAAGTTTTCGAGAATTCCAAAGCATTTTCGAATTTGGAAGAATTTTCGAGTTTGAAAGTCGTCAAGTTTGTAAATTTTGAAGAATTTTGAAGTTTAAAAGCTTAGAAGTTCCGAAATTTCTCAAATTTTGGAATTTTAAAAGTTTGACGAATTTTGAAGTTTTCAAGGATTTTGAAGTTTGGAATTTGAGAGGTTGTAGAATTTCTGCACTTTTTGGAACTTGAAACATTTTGAAAGTTCTGGAATTTCGATGTTCTGAAGAATTATGAAGCTCTGAAGTTTTGAAAATTTTTAAAGTTTTGAAACGTTTCTAAAGTTTAAGAATTGTTAAGTTTTTCGAACTCTGAAAGATTTCAAAGTTTTCAAATTTATTGTTGAATATATTCTCAAATTTGCGAAAATTGAAAATATCTACTATAAATTTCTGAAAGTTGCAAAGTATTGAAGAATTATACAGTTTTTAAGTTTCGGAAATTTGGGAAGTTTTGACAATTTTGATGTTTTCGAATATTCAAAAGTATTTTCGAATTTCGAACAATTTTGAAGTTTGAAAATCGTACTGATTTGACATTTTGAACGTTTGTAAATTTCGAAGAATTTTGAAGTTTCAAAGCTTAAAAACTCTGATATATCCGAAATCCTGAAGTTTTTAAGCCTTTGAAGTTTGGAATTTGCGAAGTTGTAGAATTTGTGCAATTTTTGAAACTTCAAACATTTTGAAATATCGGAATTTCGAAGTTTCATAGACTTACGAAGTTTTGTGATTTAGTCGAATTGGAAACGTTTTGAAATGCTCTGGGTTCTAGAAGTTTTAAAGCTTTGGCAATTTCGGAATAACTGTAATTTTTGATTTTTGAAAAATTATTAAGTTTCGTAGATTTCGGAAATGTTGAAAGTTCTAAAATTTGCGGAATCCTAAGAATTTCGAATAATTACGAAATTTTACAGGTTCGAAGCTTCGAAAATTTTGAATGCATGAAATCATTGTCAAGGGAAATTTATGAATTCTTTTCCTTTTTTGATAAAATCATAACCGAATTGAATAACACATAAAAAATTAGTTCGAAAATCCGTAAATTCAAGTATACATATTTTTTGCACGTGACCTTTAATAATTTCTCGTCGGAAAAACCTTCATACTGAAGTAAAAAAATAATGTATTTCGTATTTTCAGTGTCGCTAAGTTTCGGCATTTGAGACAATAGACGTTTGTTTATGCAAAAATGTGCGTGGGCAGTTCAATCACATCACTTATTTGGCGTTACATAATTCTACCTTTGACCATGCAATTATCGGCACATGCCAGATTCGTTTTAAAACATTAAACAAAACATGATAATTCCTCCCAGTTGAATAAAACTGCTTGTTTACGACTAATTGATTCAGCAACCAATTAACGAGAGGAAAAGCCGTTTTTCAAGGCGTTTTCACGCTTATGGAACAGTTGAAAAACCGGAAAGAGTAGGGGAATTTTTTCGCATTTACGATATTACGATTTGAAAAAAAGTTTACGAAGTAAACAAAATTTTTGAAATTTGGAGTTGGAATAAGAAAGAATTTTATCGTAATTATTGTACATTTTTGACAACTTGCAAAAATTTTTGAAAAATTCGTTTTAGATTTGAGAAAAAAAAAAAAAAAAAAAAAAAAAAAAAAAAAAAAAAAAAAAAAAAAAAAAAAAAAAAAAAAAAAAAAAAAACGAAGTTCGAAGAATTTGAGTATTTTTATGTGAAAATTGAAAATTTTGACAAATGTGCGAGTTTTGGAATTTTTATGTGAAAATTTAGAAGTTGTAAAATTTAAAAATGAGTGAAATTTGACATGATTGATTTTTTTTTTTTTTTTCGTCAGTTTTGTGGAAATTTTGAAAATAACGAAATTTAAAGAATTTGCGTATTTTAATGCAAAATCAATATTCGGAATATTTGCAAGTTTTGACATTTTTATGTGGAAATTTTCGATTCATGACGTGGAGATTTTGATTTTCGCCTTTTGTAATCGACGAAATCGGATATTTAATTTCAAATTCGTCAAATTTCGTTTTTTTTTTTTTATTCTTTTTTTTTTCCAAGTTTGAAAGTGTTTGAGTTTCACAATTTAAATTCAGCACTGATATTTTTCGAAATTCAACCTAATTTACCATCGTACCGAATAAAAATTAGGGAATTTACAATTTTTAGATATTTTTTATTGATGAATTTTCAGTCTTTTATTTTCTAATTTTCATTTTTTCGAATATTGAAGTATTTATCATAATCAAAGGTTTGAAAATTGAAAGAAAAAAAAAACTGTATTAACTTAATTTGTACTCATTTTCAGTATTTATGACATTCAAATTTCCACATAAAAATTCCAAAACTCGTACATTTGCCGAAATTTTCAATTTTTACATCAAAATACGTGAATTCTTCGAACTTCTTCATTTTTCAAATTTCCTTAAAATAGACAAAACAAAAAACAAAATAAATGAAATAAAATTTAACTCGTTTTAAAATTTTACAACCTTCAAATTTCCATGTATAAATTCCAAAACCTCCAAATTTTTCGAATAATTGAACTTTGCATAAAAATGAGCGAATTCTTTGAATTTCGTTGTTTTCAAAAAATTATCTCATCCAAAATTATATACATTGAAACAATTAAAAATTCTAAAGTCAAAAAGTTCTTCGTGTCATTTTTGAATTTATTAATTTCATTTTTTCGTACAAATTTTCCGATTGTTAATAATTTCTGTACAAAACTGTTGCCCTACAAAAATTCCGTACAGAATTTGCGAGTTTTAGAAAATTTCGTACAAAATATAAAATCATGAAAAATTTCCCTATTCCGAAAAAAAATCAATAACTGTAAAATGTATACTTGGAAAATATCGAATCAATAATGTGGAAATATTAATATTATTATTATTAATAATATTCGACAATTCGATCGTCTAAAACTTGTAAAATTTCACATTTCCAAAATTCACAATTTCATATCTTGAGTATCCAACATTATGCACGTTTGAAGGATTCAAAATTCATATATCTGCAAATTCGAACAATTTAAACAGTGAAATTCATTAAAAGTTCTTTATTTAAATTTCAGATTCAGAAATTAAAAATTTCATCTTCCCGTACAAAATTTCCCATTCTGCAAAAACTCGTGTCCTACAAAATTTCGTAGAAAATTTTCGAGTTCATACAAAATTCCATACAAAATATAAAATCGTTAAAATATTACGTAAAAATTTCAAAATCGTAATTACCACAGTAATTTACCTCATTTCTGTAAAAACTGTTCCATAATAGCGACAAAAACTTATGTATTGCAATAATTTTGTTTTCAAAAATCCATCGGCACCTTGATTTTCTCCCCATTATCACGCGTCGATTCAGAAAAACGTTCTCTTATCACTCGACGCCGATAAGAATTCTAATCCACTTGGCTTATCGCCCAGAAAGTCTCACGTTGTGGTGGCAGTGTCACGTTGACCGACTCCCCGTATACACACGCGCTTTTTTATACTTCTTTTCCTTTTTACATTCGCTGTTGTGAAATTTCGCGGTTTACACCCAAGTATCGTTACGTTATTTCTCCACGAAAATCGATATGATATATTATAAAATGAAACAGAAAAAAAAACTTGCGGAATTATAAGACTGTACGCAATTTCTGTATCTTACGTGATTCATCTTTCATAGGCGCCGGAAGATAATTTTTTCACGGGGAAAAATTTAGCTTCCAATTCTTTTGTTTTTCACGAATTCTTTTTTTTTTTGTTACTTCCAAACTATAAAGTATGTAAGTTGAACTTTCGTGTTTTCACTTACGTAAACTTTTGTTTTTCTACATATTTATTAGTATTATATTTTACGTGTTTTTAGAAATTTGTCGACATTTTTGAAACTTTCCCTAGAAATTTTCCGAGAATTTTACGAGATTTCGAAATTTTTCAGACAATTTTTTTTTTTAATTGTGAGATTTTTCGAAATTTTATTACCTTCGAATCAAATCAAAAAATTTGAAAAACTTGGATATGCGTATCTACATTCCGAAAATCGGACATTTTTAAAATTTTTAGTTCATATTGAAATAACTAATATAAATATTTGAAAATTTGGAATTTTTTTGATCTTTGAATTTCGTAATTATGAAATTTTCAAAAATATTCCGAAACTCGCCAGAAAATGTTCAGTTCGAAAAAATCGGAACTTCATAATCAAATCAAATTTTTGAAATTAAATTTTGATTTGAAAAAGAATGGACTGTATAATTGAAATCGTTTTTTTATTCTTCAGAATGCATTAAAATAATGTGAAAATTCTAGAAATTATTAAAAACCCAGTTAATTTCATTCTAGTCTACTTTCTCCTATTCAGATGAAACATTATATATGTATGTATTCCAAAATTCTGTGATTTTCTGATTTCTGTGCTTGAATCCATAAATTTTCGAATTTTATTACATAAATTTACGAAAGTTTTGTGATTTCTTTAGAACGCCGAGAATATTTTTGATTTTAAATGTATTTGGATTCACATTTTTGGATTTTGGAATGAATTTTTGGTAATTTAAAAAATTTTTGAATTTGAATTTTGGGATTGAGCGATTTTTCAATTTTGTTTTTCAATCCTCGACATTCGGAATTTGAGAATTCAATTTTCAGTATCTCTAAATTTTGAAATTTCGAAAGTTTTCAATTTTGAATTCAGATTCAGCAATTTTCAAACTTTCGGATAATCAAAATTTAATTTTTAGGTTTTTAAATTCAATTTCTAATTTTAAAAATTTTCTATTTCGAATTTTCGAATAATGAGTGATTTTTCAATTTTATTTATTTATTCATTCATTTTTTTAATTTTTTCTTGACTTTCGGAATTTGAGCATTCAATTTCCGGAATCTCTTAATTTCAAAATTTCTAAAGTTTTTGAATTTTGTACTTCAGATTTTGCAGTTTTCGAATTTTTGGGTCATGAAAATTTAAGGTTCAAGTTCTCGAGTTCGATTTCTAATTTAAAAAATTTTTAATTTCGAATTTTGGAATTTAGCGAAGTTTCAGTTTTGTTTTTCATTTCCTCTTGACATTCGGAATTTGAGAATTCGATTTTTACTATCTCTAAATTTTGAAATTTCGAAAATTTTCCAATTTTGAATTTAGATTTAGCAGTTTTCGAGTTTTTGGATAATGAACATTTACTTTTGAGGTTTTTGAATTCGATTTATAATTTTAAAAAGTTTTATGTTCCGAATTTTAGAATTCAGCAATTTTTTTATTTCGTTTTTCATTTTCTCTTGACATATGTCAATTTTTAGTATCTGTAAATTTTGAAATTTTGAATGTTTTTGAATTTTTAATTGAGATTCGGCAGTTTTCAAATTCGATTTCCGAATTTTTTTTTCAATTCGAATTTTTGAATATCGTGACGTTGAAAAATTTGAATTTGAAAATTTTGGAATTTTATTTATCGATTTCCAAAACCGTAAAAGTTGATATTTTCTTGTTTTTCTTCGAAATTAATATTTGAATTTTTAATATTTTCAAGTTTTGCATTTGTTACGAAAATTCGCCAAAAAAATTGTATTTTTGAAATTGTCAGGAATAATTTACAAATGTTGTAATGAAATTAATATCAAATTTGTTTTACTTCCAAAATTTTTATTCGTTGTAGAATCAGAATAATTAAAACAAAGAAATCAAATGAAAAATTTTTCAACTCCTGAATTTTCGAAATTAAAAACTCGAGTACAAAAATTTTTTATTTATGTCATTTTCCTAGAGAAAAAAGTGATGAAACATCTGAAGCATGCCGCGAATGTTGGAATCATTATTTTTGATTCTGGAATTGATTTTAATTGATGGAAATTGATAGAAATTGATGGAAACGAATAGTAATTGGTTAGAATTCATAAGGATTCATGGGACTTGATACAAATTGATGGAAAGGGGATAGGAATGTCCATAGTAATTGGTAAGAATTCATGGGAATCGATGGAAATTGTTGTAAATTGATAAAAATAAATAAAAATCGATATAGTGATTGATGGGGGTTAATAGAAATTCATAAGAGTTGATAAAAATTGATGGGAAACTTCATAAATTGATAGAAATTGATGGGAATTGATACAGAAATGATGGGAAAGAATAGAAATCTATGTTAATGATTGATGAGAATTTATAGAAATTCATGAAAATTGATGGGAATAAATTGGAATCGATTGTGATTAATAGGGATCGATGGGAGTTGATGGAAATTAATAGAAATGAACGGAAATCAATAGAACTTGATATGAATATTCATGAGGATTCATGAAAATTAATGAGAATCGATGGGAATGGAATAATCGACGAGAATAAATGGAAATCAATAGTAATTGATGGAAATTCATAGGAATCGATTAAAATTAATGAGAGTTGATATTAATGAGAGTTGATCAGAATTAACAGAAATTGACAGGAATGCACGTAAACAATAAGAATTTATGTGTACATGAATTCATAGTAATCGAAATTGATTGGAATTCATATGAATCCATGGAAATCAATAGGAATTGGTAGGAATCGATAAAAATTGATAGGAATGAATGGTAACAGTAGTACATAATTAATTAGAATTCATGGGAGTCGATAGGAATTCATAAGAATAAATGGGAATTAATAGAAATTAATGGGAATGGATGGTCAAATCAACAGTAATTGATATGGGAATTGGTGGGAATCGATAGAAATCGACGAGAATAAATAGAAATCGATAGTGATTGATGGGAATTCACATTCATATATAGGAAACGATGGAATTGATAGAAATTAATGGGTAATGAAGGATGGATATTGATAGTGCATGATGGATAGGAATTTATAGGAAATTCTTGAAAATTGATAGGAATCGATTGGAATCCATTAAAATCAATGGGAATCGATGAAATTTGATGGCAACTGATGAAAATTGATGTAAATGAATCAAAATAAATAATAATTGGTAGAAATCCATAGGAATCGAGAGTTGATAGTAAATATTAATGATAAAATTCATAGGGATCTATGGGAATTTAAAGGAATCAGTGGGAATAATGATAATCGATGGAAATTCATGGAAATAGATGGAAATTAATATGAATTGTCAGAAATCCATGTATAAAGTATAAAATACCAATTGATATTTGTAATAGCATATATATATATAGGAATTATTCAAAGAAATGATGATCGTAAAATGCAGGCGCGCGTAGCACGCGCATCATGTCTAGTTTGATACAATTACAATTTCTATCGATTCCTAACTAAAATTCTGCGATTATTGTATCCAAATTCATGGTTGAAAATGTTTGAAATCCAAAAATTGTTCAATTTCTATATTCTAGTTTTTTATAATTATTTCGGAATTTCCGAATTTCCAAAGACGAAACTCAAAAATTTCGTCATTCCATAAAAACTGAACATTTGGCTTTTAAAATTCAGCATTTTTAAAAATATTTCATTTCAGTTGCTAAATTAAATGAGAATGAAAAAACTTATCCGTTCGAATTCGATCAATTCATAATTCAAGTGAAATAAAGTTTCCTATACATTTTTTGATCGATTAATATCAAAATATAAAAAAATAAAAACTCGCTTTGTCAAAACCGTAGTAAATTTAAGTCTCGTGAAAAACCCCTCGAAAAAAAAAACAAAAAAAAAAAAACAAAAAACCTCCTCTTATCCTTATCACCGCCCCGGTGATGAAGATAAAAACAAGTGCACGCGTTTGTTCCTCAGATGCATGAACAGTAGTGAGATATTTTTCGTCCGAAAATGTCGTCGTCGGCGACTCGGAAATTCGTCGTGAAAAGTCCGACGTTGGAAAAACTGAAACAGTGGGAATTGGTGAAGGGCGACAAGGGGCTGAAAGTGGTTGAGAAAAGAAGTTCGGTGATGAAAATCGGGAAAATGGAAAATACGGGGCCGGTGAATTTGAACATGCTGCTCGATCCCCACGATAATGGAGAGGCTTTGAAGAGGTTGGAGGAGCAGGTCAAAGCTATCGAGCTGACGAGTGCGAATCAGGATTCCGGGAGTCGGTACGACGAGCACGAGGACATTTTGAAGACGTTGAACGAGGATGACAATGAAGGGTATTTTGAGAGTTTTCGTGTATTTTTGAGGGGGGGGGGGCTGGGGGGGTTAAGTGTTTTTGAGGGTTGCCAATCACTGATGTATATTTACACTGGATAGGCGATGCTATAGTTCCCACTTCTCATCATTTTTCCAAATTGACCGTCCGACATTTTTCTATCCAAGAAAGATTTGCACATCAGAAAGTGCACGAATAAATGATGCTATTTTTTAATTTATCATTGAAAAAAAGAATCTTACACTATTTTTCACGGGAAAATTATAGTGTATTGTTTTCGAGGTTCCAAAAAATGTTTGGTCCGAATTCAATTTGCCCATTTGAGGATTTTAGAATGTAATATTTGAATTTGGAAGTACAATTTTCTCATGTCAATTAAGGAATTTAAACTTTTAAAACTAAATTCCTCATCCTCATGGCTGAGAAATATTTTTGAGACAATTCGAAAATCTTCCATGCAAATAGGTAGAGATTTGAGATTTTTGATTTCCCATTTGTTTTGATTATCAGCGCGTGTACATGTGAAACGCACACATCAATAAGGAGAAAGAGACAAGAGCGCTGCTACGCATGCGCGATATCTTGGATAGCAAAATGTCGGACGTTTAAATTTTTACCCCCACTCTATAGCCATTGCCTATCCGGTGTAAATATATATCAGTGTTACCAATCGATTTGAGGCTTGTCACGTGGTTTAAGAATTGTTTGACTTTATTATGAATTTTTTGAGGGTTTTTGAGGGTTGCGACGCGGTTTGAGAGTTTGTGTAAGAAATTTCGTGTTTTTCTTCAAGTTTTTGAGGGTTGTCACGTGGTTTCAGAATGTTTCGACTTCATTCTGAATTTTTTGAAGTTTTTTGAGGGTTGCCACGCAGTTTGAGATTTGTTTTTTTTTTTTAGAATATTATGTGTTTTTTGGGGTAAATGTCTAGTTTAGCTACATTGCCGAACATTTTTTTTTTGAAATTGTCGAAATACCGGATTTTTTACGTAGATTACAAAACTGTCGGTGCTTTTGAGAAAAAAAAATGATTTCTATTTTGTTATAAACAAAAATGTTTGCAAAAAAGTGTTGTGACAAGCGAATGTTTTCAAAGGTTAGCTGATGTTATTTAGGAAATTGTGTTTTCTTCTCGTGATATTTTCTCTTTTGATAATTTTCTAAAAAACGTCACCTAACCTTTGGCAAAGTTGGACACGTGATAAATATTTTGAATATTCAATCGCGAAACCAAGAACAACATAACTTCACTGTTCACTCACTTTCTCTTATTTATTATCAACGAAAAGTACCATTATTACGCCATGAGCCATTTATTAACGACCTCACCCATCAGAAACACCCATTTGTCGATTTTTTTTTTTTTGACACACTTTCGTGAATTTTGTGACTATTTTTGTTTATAATAAAAGAAAGATTGGTTTTTTTGTAAAAGCGCCGGCGGTTTCGTTATCTAGGTGAGAATATTTTGACACTTTCGAAAAAAATTTTCCAACATTTTTCGGAAAAGGAGCTGAACTATACCGTATACCATTTTTTGATGGTTCTTGA
>JAPYZK010015249.1:0-11187 GCA_030522785.1 Platygaster equestris | reverse complement strand
CTCAAAAACTTACAAAATTTCAAAAATTCCCAAATTCCATGATAATTTTAAAAATTCCTAACATACATAACTTTCAAATAATCTAATTTAATAGTCAATTCCTGGCTGCTTATTTCCATTTGTGAAACTTTGACTGATGTTAGCTGTTAAATTAGTGGAGTTAAAGTGATGAATTTAATAGAATTTAATGGGTACAGGTTCGGTCTCAGAAAAATATTTCAGGGTGGGTTTTCAACATCTTTATGTACGTAATATTGATGTTTTCAACATTTATTCAATGAGTAATCAGCATCCATAAGCTGAATTGAATGTCATTTTTCTATTTTTCTACGGATCTTCGATTAACACTACTGAGTAAACTACAGTTAATGCTAGATTAAGTAGAGTTCATTTGAAAACAATTTGAAAATTTTCAACCATCTAATTTCAATTTCAACATCAAACTTGGAATTTATAAATTGAACATCGAACTTGAAACTGGCAAATTCAACTTGAAACTCGAAATTTAAATTGTAACATCGGATTTAACCAAAATTTTTGACTCTAATTTCAAATTTGAAACTTCAAACTCTTCGAATTTCAACTTTTAAATTTAAATTTATGGACCTCCATCATCTTATTTCAACTTTGAGCTCCAAACGTTGAATTTAAAGTTTAAACTTCTACTTTAAGCTTTGAACTTCCATTCTTGACTATAAGTCTCTAATTTGAACGTTAAACATTATATTTGAACTTTAAACTTTAAGCATGAACTTTTAACTTAATATTTCAGCCTTAACCTTGGACTCTAAACTATAAAATCAAATTCTAAATTTGAACTTCTAAATTTAAACTTCGAACACCAGACTTCACATTTTAATTTGAAACTCCAAACTTTCAATTCGAACTGTAAAGTCCGAACCTAAATATCCAACATCAAATTTTAACTTTCAATTTCAATCTTCAAATTTAAATTCTGAAATTCGAATTCAAACCTTGAACATCAAATCATAGAAATTCAAACATCAAACTTTGAACCGCAAACTTTTGTTTCAAACTCCAGATTCTTAATTTAAACTTCAAATTTTTAATCCGAAAATGAAACTTTGAGTATGAACTTCACGTAATCACATCTTAACTTGAAGTTCCAAATATGAACTCCAAATTCGACCCTTCACCTCCGAACTTCACATTCAAATTCAAAACTTTAAACTCTGAATTTGAACTGTAAACTTCCAATATGAACTTGGATTATTAAATATGAACATATTGAATTTCATATTTCAAATTCGAACTGTGAACTGTGAATTTTGATTTCTCAATACCATTCGGAAAATTCCCAATTCAAACTTCGAATTTGAACTGTCAACTCAAAATAACGACATCAACTCCTAATTTTAGATTTAAACCTCAAACATGAAATTCAATTTTTTACACCAAGTTTCGAACATAGGTTTTAAAGTTCTTACTTCTATTTTTAACCCCAAATTTCCAATCATTAGAACTTTAAAATTGATATGTGAACTCTACTGAACTTCTACGGGGGGTTTGAACCCTTTTAACCCTCCGCCCCCACTGGGTCTGCCACTGAATGGGTACAATCCAACAAATTGAAAGTCATGAATTCGTCTTCTTCAAAATAGGATCACTACTTAAATTCTAGAGGGATCGTTCTGAAGCTCTCAAGAGGATTGATTGTTACGACAAAATGTATCGAGTTTAGGAATCATTTTTATACGCATTGGATATTTCATTGATGCGGATTTATAAATTCGCATCTTTATAAAAATGTACTTAGTTCGAAATCGGAAAAGCGCGCGGTGAAATTCGGTTCCGCGTTCGGACATGCGCCTCTGCAACGAGGGTAATTGGCCGCAATTCGAAACAAAATAAATTCATCTCACGCCGTAAACCCGGATTTCTAAAATGACCGAGGATTTCTTCAGAGGTGTGGTACACAAAATTGGAGAAGGGTATATAATTTGAGAGCAGACAATGATATAGCTTCATAATCTTGACGAGCACTATTCCAGTAAGGGTCATTTTTTCATCCAAATACGTGAGAAATAGAGCTTTATTGAAATTGTGCATATCGTGTTTTGAATTTTCGTGCTTAATGTAAAGAAAACCTTGTTTTGAATTTACGATTCGTTTTCGAAATGTTCATCATTTTTGACGTCAAATTAGATTCCATCGTTTTATTGCTTTGGTATGTGTCCATAATTCCAAGGTATTATTTCGATCTGATGATCGAATTAAATCGAATGACGTAGAAATTCGTACATTCAGAATAAGTCATAAGATTCTTAGAGCTTGAAATGTAATCGAAATTAAAAAATTGGATAATTAAATTCTAAAATATGGTCTTGGAATGTAATTGATTCTATATTTCCAAGGTGATTACTCTGGTCAAAATAATTAACCAATTGAATACAAAAATGAATAATTAATTCTCGATTAATCATCGAATCATTTAAATAATAATTAGTACAACTCTATCTAATTCGAAAGATCCCATTCACTCCAAAACTCAGTGCCCTTCAAAACTACCTGTCGTTTTGATTGATCACATTTCACCATCTCAATATGAAAAAGAAAACATGCACCAAGTGTGCATTAAGCAATCGAAACAGGTGGAATATTTCATTACAGACGCAGCAGTTCGGAACTGATTTTGTAATCCAAATTTCTCAAAAATATCCGTCAAATGAAAAAAAGAAAATCCCAACAATTCAATTTTCTTCCAATTTACTGAAACCTCCAAAACTTGAAACCCAAAATCCAATGAATTTCGTAATTTGTCTGACATCGAATTAATTCAATTAAAAATTTAAAATCGATTCCGGAGTTATTTCGATCGAACTATTAAATAATTTCTTAAATTTTTAAAATTCTGCATAACTTTCAAAATTCGTCATTTATTCGCGAGATATTCCGTACACCTACAAAGGATGAGGTCAATATTCGCACCCTCCCCCTTTTTATTTTCCCTACGCCGCAGATTTCTTTTCAACCGCATTTAGCTCTCGGATTTCCGTCCGCAAGCCAAGCGTGACAACGATGATCGATCGAAGGTCTCCCCTGGTCATTAATCCAGAATCAATATTATGAAGTCATAAAAGCTCATTATCAGGGCGTGAGAATCCAAAAAGGGTGCGCCTCGAATATTTACTCAAATGTTTATCATCCTCCCTCATTCCCCCTCCACACGATACAAACTTCCAAGATTCCCTTTTTCGACTCAACCCGAAGCAAAAGAAGAAAAAAATCAAAGGAAACGAAGAATAATCCACGTGGAAAAATAGTTCCTTAAGTACAATTTACTTTCCGCGATCGGAAAACTTAAGCGGGAAATACTTTTCATGAAACGCAATTCCACACAATTTAATTCCACAGTCCTGATCGGTTTTAATTTTCCTCCGAAAATTAAAACTCATCAATATTTCGGAAATTCAACCCTCACCCTGCCGAAAACTCCCACGATTTACTTTTTCAACACTCCCCAAGATAAGCAAAAAGAATTTTCCACGAAACGGAAAATAATTCACGCGGAAAAATACTTCGGCAAGTGTTGGAAAACGTATTTACCCGATCGAAAAACTTTTCCCCCTTACACCGATAATTCAATCGATAAGCCCAAGGGTTGTTTTCTTCCCTCCCACGCGATATTTTCCGGTTTTCTGAAAACTTGGCACGAAAATACGACGCATATTTTTCCTCGGCGTATTAATTTTCCACCGAAAGTTTCGCTGAGGGCTTTGAAACTGGAAACTTAATAAACTGTCACCGCGCACGGTTACGTAAAGTACGCGGTACTTACGGTAACTTGAAGAGTACAAAAGAGCGCCGATGGGGGAGGCGTGTGCGGGGCGGGGGGGGGGGGGGGGGGGGGGGGGTGGGGGTCGGAAAGCCCCGGAAAATTCGCGCCCACGCGCGATCAGCGGGTAAACATGGCCGGTTAACGCGATTTGGAGACGTGGAAACTCGAAAAGGAGCGCGCGACAAATGAGGAGAGTCGGCTTTTACAAACTGGAAAGTGCGCTCGGTTCGCGGTGAGCGTGTACGTTCGACTGAATCGCCGTTCGGAATGCCCACCACGAGGAGGAACGGTGTTTTTCAGCCAAGCCTATACCTTGACGATTCCGAGCGATGCGATGGAATCTTCTTCGTCCTCGATGACGAAGAAGATCCCGGGTCGTCTTTAATTCGCCGGGGCGCCGCGGGCCTGAATTATTATTATTCTGCCTGCAGACGGAAACTGGATTCCATTCAAATCGCGGGGATCATGGGACGGGATCGTATGCAGTTTCGGTTTTTTTGGGGGGAGGGGAGGATGTTGCTTCAAGTTTTTGCGGGGAGAAGGATTTCAGAGATCAGAGATCGTGTACGGTGACTTAGTCTGAAGCAGTGAAGTTTTGACTGCTTGAATCAGTGATTCAATAAGTAACTGAGAAATCAGTGGAATTGAATTATTCATTCGATTTTTTTCTATTATTTCACAGCCATGCAGTGAATATTGATTTATCATTGATATTAGAAACATTTCACTGATTTATACGGTCACGTTTCACTGATTCGTAGTGGTATATTTATACCTGTGATTAAGTCAGGGATTATTCATTGACAATCAGAGAGTTTTTACTCAAGGACGTAGCCAGGAATTTTGTCCGGGGGGGGGGGGGGGGATTGAGGTGATTTTTACTTGAAATTAATTCAGCAAGTTCAAAAAGTGAAGTTTTAGTAGAGAATTATGAAAATTTTGTAAGTTCTCAGTATTTTTAAAACTTTTTAAAATATCTGGAATTTCCAACATTTTGGAAATTTGTCAAATTGTCGAAATTCTCTAGACTTTTGACATTTTCAAAATTCTCCAAACTTTGAAAATCCGCGAAATTGTTGAAAATCTTGGAATGTTCGGAATGTTTAAAATTATTGAGTTTAACGAAGATTCCGAAATTCGTAAAATTCTCGGAATTGAAATAATTATGAGAGTATTTCGATTTTTAAGAATTTTCTAAATTTTTTCGAATCTCTAAAATTTCCAAAATTTTCGAAATTCTGAAAACTTTGGAAATTACAGAAAATTGAAAAATCTTCAAAATCCTCGCAACTTGGAAAATTTTCAAAATATTATAAAATCGTAAAATATTCAAAAATATTCCAACTAAAGTTTTTTAAAATTTTAGAAGTTCGTTAAATTTTCAAAATTTCAAGAATTATGGAAACTGCCTAAATTCTCGAAATTTTCGAAACTTTTTCGAATCTCTGAAATCTATAAAACTTCTGGAATTCTGAAAATTGTCGGAATACTAAAAACTTTCGAAATTCTCTAAATTATTGGGTAATTTCAAGAATTATGAAAGTACTGTACATTTTCAAAATTTTTGAAACTTTCACAGATCTCTGGAATTCACAAAAATTTCGAAATTCTTCAAATTTTAGAAATTGCAATAACTCCCAAAATCCTCAAAATACTTCAAACTTTAAAATGTTGAAAAATTTTCCAAATTATCAAGTTTCTAGAATGTTAGGAATTCGTAAAATTTTCGTAATACCGAGAATTATAAAAATATTGTGCATTTTCAAAATTTTCAAAACACTTTCAAAACTTTGAAAGTTTCAAAATTTTTAGAATTTTAACAATTTCGTAACTTCCAACCATTTTTTACAATTCTCGAAATCCTCCAAACTTTGAAAATTCCCAAAATTATCGAAAATCTTGAAATGTTAAAAATGTGTCCAGAATTCTTGAAACTTTTACAAATCACTGAAATTCACGAAAATGTTGAAATTTTTGAAGTTTTCATAATTCCACTAATTCCCGAAACTCTTAAAATACTTCAATTTTTGAAAATTCAATTCGTAAAATTTTCGTAATTTCAAGAATTATGAAAATATTATGCAGTTTTAGAGTTTCAAACTTTTTTAAAACATCGAAATTTACAAAATTTTTGAAATTTCCGAATCTTCGAACTTCCAAAAACATCTCAAATTCACGAATTCCTCCAATCTCCGAAAATTCGCAAAATTTTTGGAAATATTGAAATACTGACATGTTTAAAATTATCAAGTTTCTTGAAAAATTTGACACTTCTGAGAATCAGTATTGTTTCACTATTATTTTCTAAAATATACTTCCTCGTAATGTGCTAGATTTTTCGAATTTTCCAGAATTTCGGGGGGGCTTCAGCCCCCTCAGCCCCCCCCCCTCCCCTGGCTACGTGCTTGTTTTTACTTATTCAGATTCAGCGAAAAAATAATAAGCACTTATTCGAATACCTAACGAAAAGTGTAATGAAATCCCAACTCGGGCTGTCAAAAGAAGAATTAATTTGACTCGAAAGTGGAGCAGCGGGGAATTAACCTTTAACGCAGTTTCGACTGGGCGTTGAATAACAGTGGAATGACTGTGAAATTCAACATGCCAGCTTTGGTTCCTTCGCTTGATAATTGGCGTCCCGAACAATCATTTCGATGAATTAAACGCCGATGGAATTATTGCTTGTGATTCTCGAATTGTAAAGGTTTAACGCATTCGAGTGTTATTATACGTGATTATGGATTCTGACTTGAATTTCTACACTGGGGGAGGACTCAAATGAGACTTGAATTTCTACACTGGGGGAGGACTCAAATGATTAATGCATCAGAGGACATTATTGGAAAATGATTATAGAATTCTGACGAAATTTCAACATACTTCGGTGTGTTTTGGGTTGAATATACTTTTTATAATTCAGACATTTTTATAATCTTTGTAATCCAGTTATAATATGTAACTATAGTATATAATCTATTAATTAATAATAATCAATAATATAAAATTATATTAATTTATTATACAATAACAGACATTTTTATAATATTCATAATCTAGTTATAATGTATAATTATAATATATAATCTATTAATTAATAATAATCAATTATATAAAATTATATGACTTAATTATATAATAAATATTATATAATTATGATCCTAATAATCCAGTTATTTTTATAATTTTTATAATCCAGACATTTTCATAATCTTTAAATATTATGATACTTTCTTCTGTTTTTCTGCTTGTATTCTAAGTTCGAGACAGAAACTTTCTATTTCTACGATGTTTTCTCGATATTGAACTTTGGATATATATGTCCAAAATTTTTCATCTTATCATGATTTGAGGATTGAATTAACGGATTGAAACATTTTCAGATTTTGAAATTTGGATTACAAAAACAACCTTATTCAATTTTAGGGAATTTTTTTTTTTTTTTTTATTAGATATTCGTAAATTTAAACACTTTCAACTTCGAATTGATTAGATTCTCGCAATTTTTGATAGACTCTACCGAAACAGTCAAAACATACTAATTCAAGAGTGAAACTTAAACTTATCGAAATTATTACAGAAATTAACTATGTATGAGTTCAACTTTCAATTGAGAGCGTAAAAAACTCAAGCATGAAATGAAAACTCCCATTCCTTGGAAATTCGCCAAATTTGATCTCAATGTCATAGCGTGATGCAGATCCAGGACAGGAGCAACGCGAGTTTCCGATACTAATTTCTAAATAATTGCTCTCTAACGATTCCATCAAAGTGGCATTAGAAAACCGACGCGTGTATCTCGCAACGTGACTGTGGGAACGTGTCTCCTGTTTCAATTAACTAATTAACAAAAAAGCTCCTCGTTTATCGTAAAAATACGATTCCGTCAAAACAGCCTCTTCGCGTACGCGAAAATTTGACGAGCGCAATTGACCGGTTGAATTAATCAACGCCTCCAAAAGCGAAGCGACTGTTCGCCCGATATTTTAGTCGCCCTCGGAAATTTAGCCGTCTAGTAATTTCATCGGCGCTCTACTTCCGGTTGAATGTTTCAATTTTTCAACGCGCTTGAAAGTTTCTTTTTCGAGTAAAAGCTCCACTGGCGGAATTTTTATGCAGAGTAGGAAAAATGGAGCAAAAAGCAGATTATAAGATTTCTCTCTTAGTAATTAAAACGTTCCGAGCGTTACTTTCGTCGGCTCTCTTTTTCTCCCTCGCTCTCGTTCGACATTTTTCACCGGGGCTCGCATTTTTCGCTTTGGTTTGTCAACGGAAAGCGAAAGCCTGCACTTGTGATGCATGATTTCTAGACACTCGAGTGTCGCATATTTCCGCGGCTTTCGTTTTCTGCTTGTATCGACGAGGGAAGTATTCGGGTTGGGTATTCGTATTAATTCGGGTTGTGTGTGAGTTCGAGGATGGTGACATTTTTATCAAGAGTTTTGGTTTTCGGATTCAAGAAGAACTTGAGTAAGGTAAGTGCGGGTAATGCCGCCATCGTGTGGGTATTATCCGCCCAGTCTGTTTATTAATTTGTTTTCGATCAAAATTAAATGAAATATTCGTGAAAAAGTGTCTTAGACAATGAACTACGTGTTCATTTTTATATTTTGTGGAGTTTTGATCGCAAGCGGATTAATAAATAGACTGGGCGGATAATACCCACATGATGGCGGCGTTACCCACACTCGCCTTAATTTGTTTGTAAACATACTGTTTTTTGAACGACTTTTTCGACACCAATTGAGAAATCGTTTTCTTCACTCTTTCACAGTAAATGATGAAAGTGGGACAGCTCATCGATCGCGAATTCATTCGAATGTTTGATGTGGAATGAAACTTCTCGAAAACGGATTTTACAGAAAAATTTGTCAGGCTCACAACTTGAGTACAACTTCAGCGGAAACTTTCTATTGAGAAAGTCGTATGCAAAGCAGATGATTACGTGTTATCGAAGATTGTAAAAAAATTGACGATATGGCTAAATTTTTTATTTTTGGAAATAAGTTTAATAAAAATTTGAAAATTTATCTTTAATTATACCCGTAACAGTTTTTATAAATCCTGCGAAGTTTTTGGTAACTTTTGACATTATTCGAGGTTTCGAAGAATTTTTGGAATTATATTCTTTGGATTTCGACAGTAACTCGTCAATTTCAAAGTTGTATAATGATGAATTTTTCCACTAGTTGCGAAATGCACTATTTTCTTGTTCAAATTTCGTTGTCATTGAAGACGTGTTATTGATTGCATGGTCGTCACCATGAATTATTATGACAGGCGAAATTTCAGTCACGAATAACCCTCTTCTAGCACTGTGTCATTGTGCGGAAAACGAGTGCTGCATGCTAAATTTGCGCGCTTATTTGCCAACAATATTTATGTCAATGCGCCGTCGCAATATTGAATTCTTCGATTGGGAGAAATTGAAAAACGTGCTCTCTCTCCCCCATACTAGGTAAATTTATTCTAAATATATTTTATCGAAATTTTGTGATATAATTTGTGGTTAAAGTGAAATGTTGGTGATGATAATTAGTTGCTCGACGAGATATCGCATAAAGTAATTTATCACAATATTCATCTATTACGAAATTCGAGATGTCTTTTTTCTTAGTTCAACTACTCGTGTAGCTTTTTAATGAAATTTTTGAAGCGAACATTCGAAGTTCTTTCATTCACTTCACTTCTAAAAAAATACTCTTGGAAGATTTATCTTAGTTAACTTAAGTAGCTCGCATCCAAAATTGAACTCGTTGCCAATTGTTTATCGTTAATTTAAGTAGAAAACCTCTCATGAAAAGTGATTACATTTGAAAATAATTCATACTGCTGTTCGTTCTTTTTTTTTCGTATTCCAAAAAGAGGAAAATTAACGAGAATTCCGAAGTTATTGACATGACGGGTTTTCAAAAATAGATCGTACGAAAATAACGTTCTTTTTTATGGTTCGACCCGCAGTTAAATTTCAGCATGCACTGATTCCTTGCGTAACCACGTAACTTTAACGGTTCGAGATTCGACTTTTGCGGGTTTGAAATGCCGAGGCCAATTTTTTCGAGCGTAAACAAAGCCACAGTAGCTTTATGGAAGCTAAACATTCTGAACCAGTCGCGATATTGCATCGCACCTGATGAATCATCACATAATCATACTTAAGGCCAGAACTGTGGATTATGAATTTGCATATCATCTCGGGTACGAAAATGTGTGAGCCAACAAAGGGTTAATGAAATCATAAATATTCACGTCTCAATTCGGACCTCCTTCGCAATTATAAATTAGAGGGATGTGAGCTGCGTGAAAGTCAATAAGAATTACAAGGGTAGTTCTTATACGATTTTCGAGTCCCAAGAACTTGAAAAGGGGAACTACTGGACATTAGTTTAGTTGTACAGCATAAAAAGAGAATTTTTACATATTTAAAGCTGTACATTCGAGAATTCAAAATTAAAGCGAACATACGGGAATTGGGGAATTTTTTTTTTTCAACTTTAAAAATTCGAACATTCGAAAATATAGCTACGAAAACATCGATCGGTTAAAGTTTTCATCATTAGAAGTTGATATAATTTTTACTACATTCAAAGATTTATAAGAATTTTATAAATCGTGAAATAGGAATACTCAATCCAGTAAAAATTTCTTGCCCTAGCCAGCTGGAAGCAACGAAATTTCGACGCCAAAACGTCTATACAAAAGACGATGTTTAAGCGACGTTTTTGTCACTACGTAAAATCATTAGAAAATTCATTTCAGAGCGTTTTTCAAACATAATGATTAGAATTATGATTCGGTACAATCTTAATATGCTTATATACCATTTTTTATAATTGTATTTTTTATCGTTTTTTTGAAAATTTGCAAAATTTGAGTTATAAAAATTTGAAAATTCGTAGTTTCTCAGAAATGTATTCAATTCAACGTTTATCAGAATCGGAAAATATCGGGTTTTCTGAGAAATTTGAAATATTGGAGTTTTTTTCGAAAATTCGTCAGATTTCAGAAACATTCGTGAATTTTGAGTTTTTTTTTTTCTTATAAAAAAAATTATCAATCTACCAGAAATTCGAAAATTTGTAGTTCTACAACAGATTTGCGAATTTTGAGTTTTTCTGAAAATTCAAATATCTTGGGTTTATCAAACAATTTTTCAATAAGAGTTTTATGAAAATTTTGAAAATCGTTAGTTTTTGAAAACAATCGAAAATTTCTATTTCTTTTTATTGTGAAAATTTGATGTTTTCCACAAAATCGGTGGATTTGAAATTTTTTGAAAAATTTGAGCATTCGAATTTCTTAAAAGATTAAAGTTTTTTGAAAAGTGTGAAAAATCTCCAAGTTTTTCGGAAATTAGTAAAATTTTAAGTATTTTCAAAAATATGAAAATC
>JAPYZK010015169.1:0-12697 GCA_030522785.1 Platygaster equestris | reverse complement strand
CTACAAATTTATGTTCTTATGCATTTTGTAATCATTAAAAACTTCCGGAACTTCCAAAATTCCAAAACTTCATGAGCTAAAACCTCACAATTTTTCGAAAGTCTACAAATTTCAGAATCTCCATAACTGCAACATTTCCAATTATATCTCCAAAACTTCGATACGTCCGAAACTTCGATAAATTTATAATTTTCAAAGTCTCGGATCTATCAAACATCAAATTCTCAAAAATTCTCAAAAACTTGAAATTTTCAAAACGTCAAAAATTCACGAAACTATTGAAACTTCATTTTTTTAGAAATCCTAAAATTCCAGCACTTTCAAAATCTCCAAACCTCCAAAATTTCCGGAACATACAACACTCTAAAACAAACTTCCAAATTTCTAAATCACCAAAGCTCAAAATTTTGAAAATCCGCAAATCTAAACATTCCAGAACTTCATTATTTAGAAAAACTTCGAAATTTCATAAATTCATTAGTATATAAAATTCCGAAGTTTCAAAATTTTTTTTGAGAAATTCGTAAAAATTTGGATCAAAAAGAAAACGTCCCTCCCTGATAAAAATCTTAGCTAAGCCCTTGCCCTTGTAAAACTATAAGTGCTGAACTTAGGGTCCCGAATTTTTCGTCGTGAGAAAAGTTCTAATGATAAGAGAGTTCAGAAAACTGATGCGACGAGTTTGTTGAAAATTCCATTAGATAATACGCGAAGTAAAACCTACGTACGAAAGTTTTACCACGGTTTTCATATTTTATGAGTTCATTATGCAACGTTCTTTTACCGCATAAAACGGATCTGGTGAAAGTGATTCAACGTTAATTTGTCAAGATTTAGAAAAATTACAGGTAGGTTTTAACTACGTAATTTCAACTACGCAATTTACGTTATTCCAATTACGTAAATATTTGTTGATTTTTACGTAATTTTGACTACGTAATTTACGTAATTTTGACTACGTCAATAATTTTAAATAAATATTTGTGAATTTTTACGTAATTTGTACGACGTAATTTACGTAATTTCAACTACCTGAATATAATCATTCAGTCATCTTCCTTCTTCGTAAATGATCGAAAATTGTTGATTCATAAATTCTTTTTCGCCAAGTGAATAATACAAAATTAAAAATCATGCAGTCATTTTTACACTACGTAACTTGCGAAAAATCACTTTTTTATTGGTTATTCCAAATTCAATAGTAAAACCATTTTCAACTACTTAAAAATAGTGAACATTTCAACTTTTTTTTCATACTCGAATCCTCGAAAATTACTATCATGTTGATAAAATAACTATTCAACTATTCAAAAAGGAAAATTTCCTCTAATACGATCCCCAACATCTATTTTCAACTTTCTCCATTTTTTCTTCCACCCCTAATCCTTTATACATCCCCCGCCCCTTCCTCATTCCCGCGGAAGTTCTTCGCCACATTGGACGTCGCAAAAAGCGCGCCCTTACATTCAACGCTGCGCTATAAAAAATAAAATGGCCATAAAACCACGACCTAAAAAAATACGAAATCCCCGTGGATACGCAAAAAAGGCCAGGCGCTTAAAGGGTAACGCGCGAAAAATGCAAACAACCCGCGGGTCATTCGTCGGAGTGGAAAATAAATTTGCTTGCAAAAAAGCAATTTTCCCTTCGTCACCCAGCCGTCGTTCTCCCTTTTATCGCTTTCTGATAAACCGTGAGTTTTTTGCTACAGAGTGGATCCGATGTTCGGGGAGGGGGTGATAAGATATCGCGACCCCGAGATAAAGTACAATAATTTCCGCAGAGATAGGACACGGGTTTGGGTTCTGGATGGGAAAAAGCAATAGTTATTAGTTTGAGGTGGATTTTTATGAGCTGTGATATATTCTGGAACACGAAATTCATTGTGTGAAGTTTTTTGGGTTCGGAAAGATTTTCCGGAGTTTTGCGATTTGGGGTGCATTTTTGAATCTTTTTTAAGTCGACACGAATAGTTTATAGTAAGTTGAGAAGTTTTTGTTTTTTCGAATGATTTTTCAGATTTTGGATAATTTTTGGAGGATTGAATGTATATACATAAAAATTTTGGGCATTTTGGAAGATATTTGATATTTTTGGAAATTTAAAAAATTTTAACGAATTATAAAATGTATTAAACCAAACAGTTATTTATGTAAGGTCGCAATTTTTAAGTCATCTGAAAAAGCAAAGAAAATCTTCGGGAACTTGCCTCAATTTTCAAAAATTTTCCAGATAAGATGGGACACTACAGAGTTTTTGAAAATTTTTAAATATTCGTAGTCATTTTGAAAATTGCAACTTCCGAATTCTTCAGAATTGTAGGGATTTTTCTGCAATGTCTTAATTATCTCCTAAAATCATTAATATTGAAAAAGGGTGTACCTTCGAGAAAAGAAAATTTCATGTAAAATTCATGACTTTTATGAAGTCATAAAAGTTTCTCATACAAAAATCGTAGTAATGTTCTTACAAAATAACATTTCGTCAATTTTTCCTCAAAAATGATCTATATGATAATTGATTCTCATTGATGGAAGTATTCAGTATTTTTAAAAAATATTTCGTAAATATGACTTATGGATCATTTACATTATATATTTCCTACAAACGAAGAAAAATTTTATTTTTCAATGATTTTAGGCTAATGAATTTGAAAAAAAAAGTAATTATATCCCTAATGCTAATGAAAAAAAGATAAGTCATAATTTCTTCTTATGTTAATATATTTCTCATCACTTGTATTCATCTCTAATAGTATTGTTTAACGATCTTTCCAAAGTATTTTCGATACTGACACTTAGATAATAAATTAAAGACGTGAATTTCTGATAATTAATTTTTAAGAATTATTCGTTTCAATATTAATTCGATCGATCATTGATGTTCTTGTGAAATATATCTATGTCTATGCCTATGGCTATATCTATGTGAAATAGATTATATTATATATATAATTGAATATAATAAATATAATATATGAAATATGAATGTATATATATCGATTACATATGTGCAATGAAACTTTCCCCTTTGGACTGACCGTAGTATCTTCATTCAACCAATTACTTTGAGTGAAGTTTGTTGAAGTTTCAAAGTTTTAACGTAGTGAAATTCCAAAAATTCCGAAGTATATGTTTCAGAATTATGAAAAATTATAAATTTTGAACTATGTCGGAGTTACGGAATTTTCAGATTTGAAGTTCTGAAAACTCCAAATATTCTTAAGTTTTTGATAATTGTAATTTACATAGAATTTTTGGGTCGAAAGTTGAAAATTTTCTAAGTTTGTATAGCTTTAAGAATTTGGAAAGTTTCAAAGTTCTAAGAGAATTTCGAAGTCTAGAGGACTGAAGTGTCAGAATTTTGAGAATTGTGAAATTTTGATTTTTGGACGAATTTGGATGAATTTTCAAGTTTCGGCCCAATTCGAATACTAAAAGTTTTCGAGTTCTGCAATCTAGTTGAATGACTTTTGAAACTTCGAAAATTCTAATCGTTCCAAAATGTTATAAAATCATAAAGTTCTGGAATTTTCGGAAGTTCCATAAATTTTGCAAGTTACGAAAGTTTAGACATGTTCAAGTTACCAGGATTCCGAATAATTTTCTGCTCAAAATTTATTGAGTCTGAAATCTTTCGAAGTTTTGAGCTTTGAAGTTCACAATTTTCTGAATTTTTGAAGTCTTACAATCGCGAGCTTCTGACAAACTCGCATGATTTTTTAGATTTTCAAGTATATTGGAGTTTTGAAGATGTGAAGCTATAAAATTATCAAGTACTTGAAAAATATGAAGGAATCAAAATTTTTGAACAATTTTTAAGTTTACGACCTGTAAACTTTTGGTATCTCTAGAGTGTGAGAAACTTCGAAGGTTTTGTAGTTTTTCAGAACTTTGCAGCTTTCCAACTCACAAGTTCCAAAAATTATGAAAGTCCGTTGTTCCGAATGTTTGGTAATTCCGTAAGTTCCTAATTTTCCATATTTCAGAGTTCAAAAAATTATGTTCTATTCGAAATATGTTTTATCAATCAAATAGTCGCATTCAACTGAAATTTGCAATTAAAAATACACTGTACTGGCAAATGTGCAAAAATATTCGTAAAAGCTGTACACGCGATTTTCAGACGAACAAAATACCTCGAATGGCTCATTTTTCGGAAAATTTGTACAAAAACCGCTCTCCTCCCATTACAATATCCGTTTCATTTATTATTAAAAATATATTTCTCAACGAGTGCAGAAGGAGCTTTTTTTACGAATGTGATTGCAAAACTCGCCTTCGGCTCGTCTTGCAAACTTCACATTCGTTAAAAAAGCTCTTCTGCACAAGTTGAGGACTATATTTTTTCCAACAATGTGGAGAAAATACGATTTTTGACGTTTTGAGCCGTGGAAAAAATCGTGTTTTCTCCACGGCGTTGGGGAAAAATCATTTCCGTACCCAATGTGATGAAAAAGCCTATCAGAATTTTGGAGACATCGTTCATTTTCGTCAATAAATAAATTACAAAAGAATAAAATAAAAAATCAAGACATTAAAAAGTTGTGCAAGAATCCAAAATCAAACACCCCAACAATAAAAAAAAAAACCCAAAAAATCCACAAACAACCCAAAAAACCAAAAAAAAAAAAAAAAAAAAAATACGTCGCCAAACTCGCCCATTTCTCACCAACGAAATTCCCACCAATCAATAACCATCAAATCTCTACCCACATGGACATCGCTCTAATGACCCCAGACCCAGCGAAAATTCCGGAAAAAAATCAACTTTATCTCTACCGGATGTCACATGTGGTCCACAGAAATTCGCCCCCCTCTCAAAGGGCCTCAACGCTCTTCCTCCCGAATCTGCGTTCCTCAGTCGTCCTTTGTCCGTCGCGAAGACCTCAAATCCCGCGGGATCTCGCTTCGATTATTTATCGCCCGCATAACAATAGGTGCGCCGCAAAAACCCACGAGGTCTTTAATTGGATGTTTGAAAAATTGATAGGCATCCGCGAATAGATAGCTGATTAAATCCGGGATTAGCGCGACCGCGAGTTAAATATTGACGCCGGAAAAATGTTTGCCCGGGCTTTTTTCGTGTTTGCCCTGATTTGCATGATAAGGGCGACGCCGGTCGCGCCGTCCACGAGCACCGCCGTACCGGATTTGTGTCCTTGTCCGAGCAACGGAACCGAGGCGACGGAACCCACGGCCACCGGTAAAAGTTTGCCGTTTCAATCGATCCTGGATTTTCAATTACATCCTCCGTTTTCGCGGTGTTTGTGCAGTGGGGGAGAGTTGGGGAGAAGACTGATTTGGCAGGACGTTTTTTGTGCGTGTCCTGATTTTCGAGAGGTGGAGAGGTTATTTTTGAGTCTTTTTCGAACGAGAACAAATTTATCGATGAGTGAGAGAATGTTGATTTTTGTACTGCTTTGGGTGGGAAAAGTGACATATTCTTGCACTTGTGTGAAAAGAATGTTCCGTACATTAGAACTGTCTGGAATATGGATCATTTTCAGATTGTTGTTTTTTTCTGAAAGTCTTAAAAAAATATATCGCGATTCCCAGAAATAATTTTTTTTTCTTGTTTTATTTTCGAAATAATCTGTATAATTTTCGTAATTCTGAAAGATTTTGGAAAATTGACAAAACTTTTGAACATTCAGAACTCCGAACATTTTGAAACTTCAAGACTTCCGAACTTTGAAATTTCAGAAACTCTAAAATTTAAAGAAAATCTTGGAACTTAATCTTTGGATCTCAAATCGATTTCAGTTCTGAGAATCAGAAAATTCTGAGTTTCTGAGAAATTTTTGAATTGCAAAGTTTCTTTTAAATCTAAAACTATCGAGTTTTCTGAGAAATTTTCAATATGTTGGAGTTTTTTCAAAAATTTCGTAAATTGTTAGATTTTGGAAACATTCGAAAATTTGAAGTTTTTTTCGATGAAAAAATTCTAAGTTTTTCGGAAATTCGAAAATTGGTAGTTCTACAACAGATTCGCTGATTTTTAGATTTTTCTGAACATTTGGATATTTTTGGTTTTTAGAAAAAATTTACATTCAGAGTTGTATGAAAAATGCGAAAATGGTTAGTTTTCGAAAAAAATCTTAAATTTTGATTTCTCCTTATTGTGAAAATTTGATGTTTCCCACAAAAATCGGAAAATTCTAGATTCCAATATAATAAAAAATTTCACATTCATAGTTTCATAGAAATTTCGGAAATTGTTAGTTTTTGGGAACAATCGAAAATTTCAGTTTCTTCTTATTGTGGAAATTCGACATTTTATACAAAAATTAAGGAATTATAAATTACAATAGAATAAAAAATTCTACATTTAGAGTTTTATGAAATATTTAAGAACTGTTAATTTTTGGAAACAATTGAAAATATCGATCCCTTCTTATTGTGATAATTCTATGTTTTACACAATAATCGGAAAATTTTTTATTTCTCACAATATTTTAGAATCCGAGTTTCGAAAAGATTTAAATTTTTTGAAAAGTTTGAAAATCTTCAAGTTTCGCTGAAATTTGTGAAATTCTGTGCCTTTCCAAAAATATGAAAATTCTAAGTTTTTCGAAATATTTCCAGATTGTATGTTTTTATTTTAATTAAGAATCGTAATTTGCTTGAAACATTAGAAAATTTTGAATTCTTAGAAAATAACATGAATTCTGAATTTTGTTGGATTCATCAATTTCGAAGTTGCTGGAAAATTCTAATCATTCCGAATTCCTCGAATATTCGAAAAATTTTAATTCTTCAAAAGATTTGGAAAGTTCAAAAGTTTTTTCAAAACTCAAAAATTCTGATTTGTTTGACAAATTTTTCGTTGCCTCAAAAAGAGCGACGAGAAAATGTCGCTAAAACTAGCTAGGGCTGCATAATATTCGCGTGCAACAACCTGATAATCCACCCTATTTCAACTTTGAAATCCAGAACTTCCTTACTCGAAATAAACAGTCATCACAAGTTTAATCCAAAGCTCCAGAAACGATCAACTTTCTCGATAAATCGTGCTTGTCTTCACTTAACTACGACACCTCTCATTCAATCATAAAGTACACGCAGCGATTGCCAACAAACTCCGCTCAACTTCCTCTACAAATTCGTACGCTCGTTTCATCGCTCGCACTTTGTTTTTCTCTGCGAGTTTATATTGATCCAATGGAGGAATAATTTTTTTTTCTTTGAAAACCGCGGAGAAGAAATTTTGGAATATAAATATTAATAAAGTATTTGCAATTTTGGACGTATTTTCTCGATTCAATTCGAGGGAATTAGGAGAATCATTTGAAATGTAAAATAAAGAATTATTGATTCGTTTTTCTAGCCAATTTTATATTTTCTGTCGAAATGTATCGAACTATTCAACAGGCATACGAATTTTTCGAAAAATATCGTAAAATTTAGAAATCCCTTTTGCATAATCGACAATTTCTTTTAATTGCGGGGAATTTTCGAGACTGAGAAATTTTTGTAAATTTTTCGTTGATTCAAGAGATTGTTGTAAATATACACAAAATGTGAAAATCCAGCAATAATTATTTAGAGCCCTTGAATAACCACGTTGAGAGAAAAGCCGATATTGAAAAAAAAAAAAAAATTAAAGTCAAGAGAAAACATCGTAAATTTTGTTCGTCTCAGTTTTGTTGAATATTTAAAGAATCTTAATTGAAAGCAATTAACAGATATCTTCAAAAATTGTGGAAGAATCATTTTTGTCATCAATTTTACCCGTATTTTTTAAACATGAAGTAAATTTTAAATGATTTAGAAAATTCATGATTTTCCGAAATTATGGAAAATTTCGAAAAATTTAAGACAAATTTTCAACATTTCGGAAATTTCTCGATTAGTCTAAAAATTAGAGACGATGAGGGAATCACTCTAAAACTGAAAAGTTCACACACAAAAATGGAAACTTGCAGATATACGACAACATTTTTTTCAAAAACACTTCCTAAACTGACAGAAAATTCTCTTATACTCGAAAAATAGCTCAAAATTATGAAAATTATTCAAACTCTACAACAATAATTGTCATTTTCAAAAACTATGAGTAATATTTAGGAATTTTTCAAAGTATTGAAAATTACCCAATTTTGAGCATTTTTGGGAAGGAATCGAAAAATCCCTAACAATTTTCTTAGACTCAGAGGAATAAAATTCGAAAAATTCTCGGGGTATTGAGAACTACCCAATTTCAAGCATTTTTTGGGAGAAATCAGAAAATCCTTGACAATTTTTGCAGATCCAGATGTATCACATTCGAAAAATTTTCTATGGAATAAAATAATTATTCCACAGAATTTGCCAAAATCTACAAAAATGGTCATAAATTTTGAAAAACGTAAAAACGTCAGAATTGGGACTAGTACACGTATTTTATAATTTCTTACCCGTGGAAAACTTTTCAATCTTTCAGAAAAAATAATCATAGAAATCAAAGTGAAAATCCTCCGAATATTACAATACGTATCACAAAACCAATTAATACCATTTCATTAAACACTTGAATTTCTTAAAATTTCGAAAAATATTAATTCTAATACTAACAAAAAAATTATTAGACCTCAAAAGCTACTCCAAAAATTCACAAATTCGACGGAATCACAATCAATTTTCAAAAACACCTCAAAACTCAAATTCAATAATCAAAATGTGGGAAAATGTTCCGAAATGTACAAAAAAGTTGCAAAATTTCAAGAAATACCAGAATTTTGACCCAATTTTTCTAATTTTTTCGACTGTGGAAAATTCTAAAATATTTTCTAAAAATTATAAAACTTCACCGACTTCACGTAAAATCATAAATTCTACGATAAAACAAAACATTTATTATTCAAAATTCCAAAACTTCCAAAAATTCGGATTTTAACATTTCCAAAGAATCTACAATGACCTGAAAAACCACTCACGAACCTCACAAATTCTGATAAATTCCTCGAAATCACACTCAACTCTGCGAAACTCCTCAAAACTCAAATTGAACTCATGAAAAGCACCAAAAAAGGCTCTAAACTAACCTAAATCCTCCCCTTGAGAACAAACAATTTTTCAAAACCTCTCCAACAACTTAAACACCCCAAACATGCGTCCATTATAATTTCGAAGTATTCATAACACACTCAAGTCTCCAAACCTCCTCAAAACTCAAACTGAACTCAAAAAAACCCCCAAAAAAGCTTCAAACTAACCTAAATCTTCCCCAGAAAAATAAAAAAATTCCAAACCCTCCCCAACGTCTCAAACACCCCAAAAATGGGTCCATTCCAATTCCGAAGTACTCATAAACACAAAATCGCCTTCAACTCTCAAAAACTCGAATTCAACTCAATAAATGCACCAAATGGAGCTCCAAACTAACTTAAATAAGAAAAATAAGAAATTTTTCAAAACCTCTCCAGCAACTCGAACATCCCAAAAAGATGTCAATTCAAATTCCGAAACACTCATAAATTACACGAAATCACACTTAACTCCGAAACTAACTCAAACTAAACAAACAAAGCTCCAAACTGACTAAATCTTCCTCCCCAAAAAAACAGAAAAAAAACCTCCCCCACACCTCAAACACCCCAAAAATGCGTCCATCCGAATTCCGAAACCTCAACCCTCCATTTTCCTCACAACCCAACTCGGCTGTCGGAATATTCGCCTCCGGATGATCAAATTAACGATTAATTAAATTCCACGGTCGACCCGTTGTTGAACATGCATTATAACGCGTGAAATTTTGGACAGCGACGACTCCGTCTTTCGCCAATCACCCACATTGGGCATCTGCTCTGCAGAGCTTGAACCATATGGGGAACACAATCGTACACGGCATGCCCTGTATTTGTAATGTCGGAATGCGTACGGCTCCAATCAGGGACGATTACCAGTACAGCTCCGGAATCGGATTCCACAAGCTGCACACGAGGGCCACGACGTGGAACAAGGCGAGGAAGACGTGCAACGACGAAGGCGGGCATCTCGCTATCATTAATTCTTTGGCGGAGGCTCAGGTATTATGGAACGCATTTCGAAAGCTCAACAGCGCGGACGAAATAAATGAGAATTTTTTCTTGATGGGACAAGAGTGGATTTTCCAAGACTGGCGTGTTCAGTTTTTTTTGTTTATTTTGGTGATAGAGTGTTTTTGAGAAGGTTCTGGTTTCGTGATGGGGATCGAAAAATGCGGTAAAACAAGATGGCGTCGGGATTGGTGGTGGGGGGTGGCGAGTAATTCGTAAAGGCGCGTTTGAAATCAAAAAGTTTGGAATGTATGAATTTCGAAAAAACAATTCGAAAATTTATTCGAAAAAAAAAAAATCAGGATTATAATCAAAAAGAATCAGAATTTTTCGATTAAAAAATTTCATATTTCAAAGTTTCGATAACAAATTTTTGAACTTTGGAATTTTTTATGTTGGAAATTTCTAAATTCTAATTTATAAATTTTATTAGAGATCTACAGTCAAGAATGGAAGTTTAAAGCTGAAGGTGACAGTTTGTAATTCAAATTCAACGTTTGGAGTTCAAAGTTGAAATGAGATGATCTAGGTCCATATATTTAAATTCCAAAGTTGAAATTCAAGAGGTTTGAAATATCGAATTGGAAAATCAAGTTTACAATTTCTGTTCAAATCCGATGTTAAAATTCAAAGTTTCGAATTTCAAGTTGAAATTTCGAGTTTTAAGTTCGATGTTCAATTTCGAAATTTCAATTTCGATGTTCAAATTGGAAGTTTCAAATTTGATGTTGAAATTCGAAGCAAAAGGACACAGTTTACGGTTTTTTTAAAAATAAACTCTACTTAATCCAGAATTAACTCTAGTTAACCCAATATAGTAGTATTAATCAAATATCCATAGAAAAATTAAAAAATGACATTCACTTAAGCTTATAGATGCTGATTACTCATTGAATAAATATCGAAAACATCAATACGATGTACATAAAAATTTTGAAAACCCACCCCGAAATATTTTTCTGGATCCGTCTCTGACGTGAGCATTGAGAACGTGGGAATAAAATGGAGTATATGAAAAAGGATAAGCCGTGGAAGAGGTCATAAATATATTTGAATAAATGTATCCCGTGCCAAAGGTGCTGATGAAAATCTTCAACCATTCGGGGCCGGTTATGGGAGCGTCGTACCCGGACGTGGCTTACTTGGGAATTCACGACTTGTACCAGGAGGGCGAGTGGGTGACGATTTTTGGGGATTCGCTTTATAAGACCGGATACGCGCAGTGGAGCGACAAGTGGGGTGGTCAACCAGATAACGGAAGCGGGAAACAGAATTGCGGCGTGATCCTGAGAGACGGAGACCTGGACGACGTCGCCTGCGACGTGCCGTTCGCCTTTTTCTGCGAGATACCGGCTGTTCAGCATTTCCATTGATTCCCCCGATATTGGATTCAAATGTACGCGCCGCGAATATCGAGCCAATTACATATTCCCGGCGTTGTATGGAAGTATATAGAAGTGTATCATGGGTTTTTTTTTTGTTGGGAAAGGAGAAAACGCGGAAAAACAATTTACTCGTCGCTGGGAAATGGCTGATGGAATTTGTTTTCGGGGGAACGGATATTGAGTTGGGAGAATTTGGATGTGAGATGATTTTGTAATTTTGGGTGGTGAGTTGAGGGTGTCAATAAAGGAAGTTTTGATTTATTTGTGGTGTTGATGAAGTACGCGCGAAAAAGGGATTGCTAGTGAAAAAAAGCTGCTTGTGTGGAATACATTTTTTGTGGAAGTAAATTTTTTTTTTTTTTTTTTTTTTGAGCTTCGACATTACGAAATTTTCGGAACTGTCGATACTTTTAAATACTGAAATTTCGGAATTTCGGGAACTTGTAAGTTTCGGAGTGTCCGAAATTTTGGAGAGCATAAAACTTGAGAACTTTGGAACTTTACGATTTTTTTAAACATTATAAATTCCGTAACTTCGTAATTTTGTGAAATTTTTTAGAATTTAGAATTTACAAATGCCAAAACTTTGAATCTTGAGAAAGCCGAAAAAATTTGAGCATCATTTTGATGTAAAATAATTTTTTTTAACTTCGAAATTCAAAAATTGCCAATATTTCGAAATGCAAAAGTGTGAAATTTTTGGAACTCGTAAACTTCGGAATGTGAAAAAGTTTGTGAATGTCAAAAATTTAGAACTTGGAAATTTTACAGTTTTTTGAAAAATTGAAAATTCCGAAACTTTGTAACTTCGTGAAATTGTTGAGAAATTTTAATTTTAAAATTTCAGAACTTCAAATCTTTAGAAGGTTATAAAACTGCAAACATAATTTTGATGGAACATAATTTTGATGGAACATAATTTTTTTGACCCCGAAATTTCGGAATTGCAAATATTTCGAAATGCAAAATTTAAAAATTTTTGGAACTCGTAAATTTTGGAATGTCGAAAAGTATGTAAATCCCAAAAATTGAGAACTTTGAAATTTTACAGTTTTTTGAAAAATGGAAAATTTCGAAACTTCGTAACTTCGTGGAATTTTTGAGTTTTTCAAATTTTAAAAATCCAGAACTTCAAATCTGGAGAAAGCTGAAAAACTGCAAGCATCATTTTGATGGAAAATACTTTTTTTTAACGTCGAAATTTGAGAATTGCAAATATTTCGAAATGCAAAAGTTTGAAAATTTTGGAACTCGTAAATTTCGGAATGTCGAAAAGTTTGTAAATCCCAAAAAT
>JAPYZK010015161.1:0-12009 GCA_030522785.1 Platygaster equestris | reverse complement strand
CGAAATCAGAGAAATATCCAATATAAAGCGCTGAAAATTTTGAAATAATGATTTTTGGACAGCTCAACATCGTAAATATCAACGCATGATCCAAAATTGCAAAATATAAATTCTTCAATACATTGAAGAAGTTCGTGCTTCTAAATGATACAACTTTTCGCAAATTTTTGTATATCAGTTGTTAAAAATATCCAAATTTAATACCAAATTTCGAAAACGTCTGTCTATCGGTGTAAAATCCACCCCCACCCACCATTTCCCTCAATTAAAGACTCATTAAATTGACCAAATATCATTTCTCTTCCATCGTCATCATTTTGACACACAATGAATTCATTGTCATATTGACTAAATACTACCACTTCCCTATCAGCATAAATGAGATAACTCGACGTATATTCCAGAGAGAAAAATTTATGTTTGTTTTTGGCGATAGCGAAAACGTAGCCTTGTCAGTTCCGCGTTATCGATGTGCTATTAATCATCATTGAATCGACTTTTCTGGTGGTGGATGTGGGAAGGAGGGGTGGGTTTAGGGGCGGTGGCGACAGTATTACAGGAGTCAAGCCTAAACGCACCGAGTCCCGGGGGAGGGAAAAGTGGAAAACTCGATTTGCAGCGGACGGAATCGCGGGGGTAATGAACGGGGAAAGAGCGCGTGGGCAAGCCGAGTGTAAAATCTGCTTTTCGCGTCGTTTCGTTAGGCCCTTGCCCCAGTCAACCGAGTTATTGGATCTTCGGTTAATCGAGAGGAAATTATGACGAATTTTCGGTTTATTCCTTGTTTTTGAATCTCGATTTGACCGGTCCTTTTGAGTTTTAAGAATATATTGGAATATGTAAAAATTCATTAACAATTGGATGATCGAGACAGTCAATCAAGGGGAAATTGAATTGCTGGAATTTGTTCGTAATTTTTAATTGGTAAGTTGTTGTTTTCCTATTTTTTAAGGATTTTTCAAAAAATGCGAGAGACTTGAAAAAAATTACAATATAAGTGGGTATTTTGTGAAATTAAACATTAACTTGGTTGATTCTTCGTCATTCTCCCAGAAATTCTGTAAAATAGCGGAAAAGGAAGTTAAGATGCTTGAACATGTTTGAAAATTTGAGCGCTTATTAGATCTTCGGTAATTTTTCGGTCCATTTGGTATTTTCGAATTTCGATTTTGTTCATTATTATTTTTTTTCTGATTTTAAGAAAGTTTGAGAGAGATGAAAAAATTTCGAGATGTGTTAACATTTATTAACATCTGGATATTCAGTAAATCAAAAGAAAATGAAATGATTTAAAATTTAAAATTTCAACTTTCTGAGTTGAATCGGTGGAATGGGTTGTCAATGATTTGATAATAATTTTTATGATGGAATTGATTTTTTCGCTTCACTCATTCAATTTTTTGCAATCAACTGTTTTTTGCGAGAAAAAAATCCACCGAGCCGGGAATCGAACCCAGGACCTCCCAATTTCATGTCGGGTGCTCTAATTTTTTTCTCGCAAAAAACAATTAAGTGCAAAAAATTGAATGAGTGAATCGAAAAAATCAATTCTATCATAAAAATTTTCTGAGTTGAAATCGGGAAATTTCGAATTTTAGCTTCTTTAATTCTATTAATTTTTCAGAAAATTCTGGAAAGTTATAGAAAAGAAAGTTAAAACGGGCAAGCATGTATAATAATCAGAATTTTCAAGTTGTCAATATCTGTCTTTTCAAGTTTTCAAACTGTAAAAATTGAATACTTCGATTCTATAGTTTTAGTGCGTCAAAAATGTTCAATCTTAATATTTTTCTATTCAACCAATATGTTCATATTCTAATTTTAAAATGTTTCATTTCCAAATATTACATTACAAAATAGCGATGCAGGTAAATATTCCAAATTCGTCATTAATAAGAAATTTCCAAAGTTGCATATTGATAAATGTAGGCATAAGAAAGCTAATTTCAAAAAAACTAAATGATTCTGAACAAGCACACATTCCTCGAATTTCTAAGTTTTTTGTTCTGAATTCGAAAATTTACAAGTTCATGTAACTTTGAAATGGAAAATTCAAAATTCTTCGTTGTTCAAAATCACGATTCCAAGTAAAAGCAATATCAAGTATGAATAAAAATGTAAAAAAATAATTTTTCAGGATTCGATAGTAAATTGCCCATAATAATTGATTAAGATCGATATTCGATGTATCGAAATTTTTGAAAGGTTTGAATTACTCGGGTCTTGGGACTTTTAGGACCACGGAAATTGAATGAATTGATCAATTTATCAATTGCATTTATAAAATAATTCATAACATAATACTAATAATAATAATAATAAATAATAATACTAATACTAATAATTCATAGCATAATTCAACTAGGTAAATTTAATCATCCTGTGAGTAATATGGTACAACCATATTACTCACATTGGGACGTCTATATCTATGGTTGGTACGACCATGTCTATGGTTATAACGACCATATCTATGATTTTTACAACCATACCTATGATTGGTACGACCATGTATATGGTACGATCATATCTATGGTCGTACAAACTACATATATGGTTGGCACAAATGTTATTATCCATATGGTCGAGGTAACCATACTATTTTCTCCGTGTAGCAAACACCTACAAATTCCCACTGTAATACAATTTCAATTCACCCCACCTCACACAAATCTCAAAAAATTGTTCCAAAAATGACACATCTAACATTAAACTAAATCTCGGCCGCACGAAGAAAACAGTATGGTTGCCTTGACCATATAAATAGTAACATCCGCGCCAACTATATTTGTGTTTCATACAACCATAGCTATGGTCGTACTAATCATAGGTATGGTTGTACCAATCATCTATATGGTTGTACCAACCATATATATATAGCCGTTCTAACCATATACATATAATTGTACAAACCTCAGATATCTGGTTGGCGCAAATGTTACTATTTTGATGGTTGAGGCAACCATACTGTTTTCTCTGTGCGGAACCGAGTTTCTCGTCGCACTTTTGGAACAATGAATGTCGTCGAACTCGCGTTGCAAGCGCACGTAGCTGCAGCAGCAGCCGCAGCGACATTTGAAATGCGATTTCTCAATGTCGATTGTTGTCCTGTATAAATAAGGATTACCCGAAACCCCTTCGGAAACGTCCCGGTTTTAATGTATCATGATTAAAAGCGGTCCGGCGTCTCGTGTACGCAGCAGCGTTACCCGCCAGATGGGCCATTAACATATGTATGGCGCGAGATCTCATTCCAGATTTTCGAGTCTCGCGTTCCGAAACGTGAGAACGTGCTATTCCGACGAAATTCGATTCGCCGTTCGATTTTCGCCGGGATTACATTCGTTATGCGCGCGGAGGCGTTTCCCGGGGACCTTAGCAAAGGGTGGCAAAAACGTAATCGCCGTCAAAATAACGCCCGGCGGATTCTCGCTAGCCACCCCCAAATAGCTGATATTCGCACGTAAGTTGTGTAGGCGAATTATCCTAATATTGAATCGCTACCTTTTTCCCAATGTTTATTAAACTGGGCGACAAAATTTAACTTTAGAATTATGAATTCGAATTTGATAGCTGATATCAAAAGTATAAGTACTCATGAGACGATTAGCCAAGGGATTTTGTTAGGTTAGCTCGATTAAGAGAGCAATTAAAAATTAATGTCACTTTTGTTAAAATCGCCAATTTAAGCTCTTTTGAGTGAGAACCATCGCACGGAAAACATGTATAAACGAGGTCTGAGCTTGTGGGAGAGAATACCTGCTGTGAAAAGGTTCCAGGATCATTTGTCACGATAATGATCTATTAATCGGTCGTTTTTGTTTTCGCAACATGCAATTTTTCGGATGAAATGATGCTAAAAATGAATTTCTTGACTCAAGAAACCTATAATTCGTTTTTTCACGACTCAAAAGAGCTAAAATTGGCGATTTTAACAAAAGTGACATTAATTGTTAATTACTCGCTTAATTGAGCTAACCTAACAAAATCCCTCGGCGAATCGTCTCATGAGAACCAGTACTTTCGATATCAGCTATCAAATTCGAATTTATTTTTTTGGTACTGCACAGTGTTATTACACGAAGATAATATAACGGGGCTGGTCACCGTTAACACGGCGATGGTCACTTTTTCTCAAAAAAACGATAGCTAAGGGCTGATCACTGCAGTCTCGGTGACCATCAACGTTATAATGTTGATAATCAACTTTATCGCGCTTCGGACAAAATGACATTATGTTCACGACTCATTTTTCTGCCGTCAAAAAAATCAATCCATTTTCATCTATTCAAAAGTTCCTTCAAAAAATTATAGACTACATATTTTGTTAAAAAAGAAAAAAAAAAAAAAAAAAAAAAAAAAAAAAAAAAAAAAAAAAAAAAAAAAAAGAAATAGCAAAGATAAAAATGACGGGGAAAAGAGGCCGAGAACGGTGGCACTTTTCACCCGCGCTATGCTTCGCGAGGGCGAGATGGGTCGATCGGGCGCGTAGACAGCGTGAAGTTTTCTGCGTGAGTAAGTGCGCGCACCAATGGCCATGCGTACCTCGAAGGTGGTGTGCTCGGTGTTGGTGTGTTCAGAGGCTGTGACTCATCCTGTGGGAGAGAGAGACCCCAGCAGGAAGCCACGGGCTGCAAGGGGTGGAAGTGGGGGAGGGTGATCGATATATCGACTGAGGAACTGCCGCTGACAGAAACTGCGTGCTCTTTATCCCTTTCCTCTCGGGCTTACAACCACTGCGATTTTTTTTTTTTTTTTTTTTTTTTTTTTTTTTTTTTTTTTTTTTAACAACAATATTTTGTACTTTGTGATTTCGGAATTCTGAAATTTTGACTTTCTTAAGAGGCACAATTTACGGGATTTTATGGGTCTTATGGAGTTTGTGAACTTTCGGTAATTCTGCAATATGCATTACAAAATTATGTTACATCCTGTAATTAGGATGCGGACATTTTTTTAAACGGCTTAAATTGTTGAAACTCGTATTTTCTCTATGTGGTTGGGAAAAATGTAGTCCTGAACTTGTGCAAAAGAGCTTTATGAACAAATGTGATTGCAAAACTCGCCTTTGGGTCCTGCAAACTTCACGGAGAAAACAGTATGGTTGCCTTGGCCATATAAATAGTTACATTTGCGCAAATATATTTGTGGTTTGTACAACTATGTCTGCGGTTGGTACGACCATATCTATGGTTGGTACAACCATATCTAGAGTTTGTACATTCGTACCCATAATTAGTACGGCCATATCGGTACGAGTATATCATATGATACAGTCGTACTAATGGTACATTATATATGATGGGTGTGGTCGCACATATATGTGTATGATTGACATTTATATCATAGATACGGATATGATTGTACATATCTGTGTATGGTTGACATATATATCATAGATCTGGTTGGTACAACTATATGGTTAGTACAACCATATCTATAATGATTGGTACGTCTATATCTATTGTTTTTAAGATATGATTGTACATATATGTACAACCACATCAATGTATGATTGACAAACATATCATAGATATGGTAGATACATCCATATCATTGGTAAGTCTATGTCTATGGTTGGTACGACCATATATATAATTAATGATTGTTACAACTATACCTATGATCGGCACGACTCTATCTATGGTTGTTACGACCATATATATGGTTATACAAACCACAGATATGGTCGATGTAAATCTTACTATTTATGCGGTTGAGGCAATCATACTGTTTTCTCCCTGTAAAAAAGTTCCTTTTGCACTCGTTTAGAAATATACAAATGTCGGGCCTTTCAATCTGCTTTTACTGGAATTCAGTCCTCGTTTTTCTGAAAATATGAAAAATGTTCTCAAAATTACTTCTATCATACAATAGATATGCTTATTTCGTTCGATAGCAACTTGGTATTTTTCGTATTTTTGTAGAGTAATGTAGATTTTTTTTCCATTTGCGTTTGATATTTAGCCCTTTGCACTTTCGTACTCGCCTTTCAATTTAAGGTATAAAGAATACTGGTCCGCTTTCATTTGTCGAGGACGAAAGTACTAAAGCATCTTTGCATTATTCAGACTTGAGTTTTAGAAAGTGAGGATCAAAGGCGATGGAAGATCCTGCCTCTAAATGATACTTTTTCTTCATTTGTAATTTTTATAAAGGAGCGTACTCTTATCTACACACATGTCTATAACTCTTATCAGTACTTTGAAACGATCCCCTAAGATTTTGATACTTGGGAAATGTTGTACAGAAGTTATGTGCACACGGAGAAAACAGTATGGTTGCCTCAATCATATGAATAGTAACATTCTTGCCAACCATATCTGTGATTTGTATAACCATAGATATGGTCGTACCAACCATAGATAAGGCCGTACCAATTATAAATATAGTTGTACCAATTATAGATATAGTCGTATCAATCATAGACATGGTTATACCAACCATAAAATATATAGTTGTACAAACCATATATATGGTCAGCGCAAATGTTACTGTTTATATGGTTGAAGCAACCATAATGTTTTATCCGTGCATGGAGAAAGATGGATCAATATATTGCAGATAATTTCAACAGTCATTATAAACATGATTTTTGTAGTATAAAAATCAGCTATCGATTCTTTATGTATCGATATAGAATGTTCAATTTGCAACTGTTGAGTTATTTTGATGGCATAGTTTCGGAATTTGTCTGTATCCATGGATTTCTTCGCTTTTCTATTCAACACGAATTTCCTTGGAATCATAAGCTTATAAGAAAATTATAGCTTTCGCGCGTGCATGCGCGAGCGAAATATTCCACATACATCACCGAGATTTCACGATATACTTGCGTGTTCCTTATTATTATTCCAGTGAATCATCGTACTTGCAAACTTGTTTGATCCCTTAATAACTAGGAATTTTCGCTTCCTTTGGATTTCAATTACTGGATCTTGTCTAATTTCACGCCCGAAATATTTTTTGATAAAAATTTTGGAATTTCATTGCTGCCCGGAACTAGCATATACGGAAAAATTATCACTTTGGTTTTTGTGAATGTAGGGGAGAGTGCCCTTTGTTGAGGTGCCTTTTCATGTTTCGACAAATTAACATTTAATGAATAATGACTACGTAAATTTATTGTATTCAATGAAGAAATATTTGATATGCAAGAATGTGCAATTCGTATCCAGTTCGAAAAAATACAATCAAAATTTTGCGCCCTTTTGTGCACCCTTATCCTCCATCTTGGAAGATCATGTCTCAACGCGTGATTGACACAGGGGATATAGGAGGAGGGGTAGTTTATGTATGTAAAGTCTATGATTTCAATTCATACTTCACCCTAACGTGATTTGAGGCGTAAAAACCCTAATTTTGGAGGTACCGATTGACCGACAATTTTGAGATTTATTGCATGTTGGAATAATGTACATTAGAAAGTTGAAGGCAATTGATCAATTGAACAAATCAAATCCTCTTTGAGTGAATTTTTGTGAGAAAAAATCTATATATTTTGATCAGATGACACGAATTCACTGAGAACAAACCATAAAATTCAAATTTTCATGGAAAAAAGTTTGTTCGTTATCTATATGTTCCATATTTCTATTTTCAACACCTCCACCGTCTCACTCTTAACCAAGGACCGTCTTAACCAAGGGCACTCTCCCCTACGATTCGAAACTCATCAGTCAAAATTCTCATGTATTCTACACAGTTTATTCATAGTTCGTGCATTTTTGTATATAAAGTCCTTTGAGCCTGATGTCGCGCGTTTCGCATATTTTCTGGAATAATTTCATAGCGTACCGGAAAAACCACGCCTTGTCATTACGCACGTACACATGTACAAAAAACGCGAATTTCACGCGAACTGTTTTGTTCTTGAAAATCAATACGAAGCTTTTTTCTTCTTTTGTGAATGCATTTAGTCGAAGCTTAAATTTTATCGAGAACTTGGAAAAATTTTTATGAATGTTGAATATTTATCTTTTACAAATGGATGCGATTAGGAAGAATTTCTTACTGTTATCATAATGAAATGAATGACAAGATTATAAATTCCTTCGTTTTTAATGAAAAGCTCTAAACCGCGCAAATAGTTGATTTTATAGTACACAAATTCAAGAAAGCGGAAGTCCAGATAATTCCTTCGAGATCAACTAAAATTTCAAGTCATGTTCGGAAAATGAATCATCGCGAACATGTCTTGAGAGAACATCGCGGGAAGCCCCGTTAAGGACATAATCCCACTGGATTCGCTCTATCGATTTTGCCAACGTGCAGCTGAGGAACTCTCTTTTTCCTTCTTTATCTGGGAAACTTTTCTCATTCAGATCCTTTTTCGCCGTGGAAAATTTGCGACGTGAAATGCCTCAGGTTTGACCAATCTTAAGCAATTCGTTAAAGATAAGAAAAGTTCGATAAAATGATGTTGTTTCCCATCATTATAAATCAACTTCAAATAATTTTAATTATTCGTCCAAGTGCGTAAATGACATGGCACGAAACATGGATTTTTTCTGGAAAAAATGCATAGGTAGAAATTGACATAACATGATGAAAAAAGCGTCTCAGGAATGTGTATAATCAAAAAGTGTCAAGTTTAAGCCCAGTCAATCGTGTCGAAATTTATATAATAAGTTGACATGTTCAGAACTTTTCGAGAGATTTGCAAGCGTTAGCGCCCTTAATTAGGCTTGACTAGGTTCCAAAATACTAATTTCTAGACCTTAAGACACCTGGTCAGGTTTATCCATATCTTAACATTTCTTATGACTCTTTATAAAGCTCGAAAATGTTACTACATACGCCCAAACACACATGATCAGGATGTATGAAGCCTTAACATGTCTGATTTTACCTTATCTGGTATGTACGTGAATAACAGTTATTAAACCTGAGCTCGCCTGATTATTTTGGTCATGTCTTCACAAGTCTAAACACTTTCATTATAACCTGATCACGACGATACATGAACCTCAACACATCTGATAACGTTTGATCATGTCTCACAGGTTCGATTACACTTTTTATTTTTGAAACATGTCAAATTATATACCTGAACACAACCACACAGGTTTAGATGTACCGGTACATGTTTCGAAAGCGTCAATAAAGCTCGAGAATATGAACCTCCAGCCCTAGCCTTCCCTGATAAGGTTTGGTGTAACCTTGACATGTTTAATTCAACCTGATCGAGTGTGCAGGTGGAAATTTTTGCACCTGAGCTGGCCTGATTAGGTTATTTCTACCATTACAAGTCTGGACATGTTTGATCAGGTCTTGACAGGCGCATTTAGGTACACTTTGTAGGGTTATAAATAATGCATTTTGAGGTCATATCACATCTGATAAGTTTCTATTAGATGAATCTTCATGTCTGAACACAATGGATCATGTTTATTTTTAGATCTGAAGGGCCTGAACTCATTTGATCAGTATGAATGATATCGGGGAATGTCCTATCTGACTTGATCTGGGATGTCAGAAGCAATATTCAGACCTGGGCTCGCCTGATCAGATTTGATGACACCCTTACATGTCTGACCATATCTAATAAGACTTGAGTATACCAATTTCGAGCAATCGCAGATCAGTTAAGGCTCAAAAATGTCCGTATCGAGGCCTAAATTAACTTGAAAATATGTATTGAATGAACTTTTGATGTCTAATCACACCTGATAGAGCTTAAGCATGTCTGATCAGGTTTTATAACATATTTGCATATCCGACCATACCTGATAAGACTGGAATTTTTCAATTTTCAAGCAATTGAATATCATTTCAGGCTGAAGAATGTTCGTTCTTAAGCCTGAATTCGTTAGATGAGGCTAAAACAGGTTCGTTTTCAGACCTTTCATGTTTCATCACAACTGATCAAGCTTGAACATGTCTGATCACGTTGGATAACATTGTGTCTGACCATACTTGGTAAGATCCAAACATGTTAATATTCAGGCAATTTTGAAAAGATAAGGCTGAAAAATGTTCGTTTGAAAGCTTGAATTCACCTAATAAGGCTAAAACAAGTTTGTTTCCAGACCTTTGACATCTAATAATGCCCGATCGAGCTCGAACATGTCTAATCAGGTTTGATAACACCCTTGTGTGTCTAACCATACCTGATGAGACTCGAGCATGTCAATTTTCAGGCACTTTTAAATCAGATGGGTCCAAAAAATGTCCGTTTTCAAGCTTGAATTCACCTGATAAGGCTGAAACATGTCCGTTTTCAGACTTTTGACGTCTAATAACAAAATCCGATTGAACTTGAACATGTCCAATTAGGTTTAGTAACACCTTGTATATCTGACCATACATGACAAGACTCGATCATGTCGACTTTCAGGCATTTTCAGATCAGATAAGTCTAAAAAATGTTCGTTTGCAGGCTTTGATTCACCTGCTAAGGCTGTAACATGTTCGTTTTCAGACCTTTGATGTCTAATAAGGCCTAATCTACCTTGAACATGTCTAATCTGGTTTTATGACACCTTTGTGCGTCTGACCATACCTGATCAGACTCGAACACGGGCACTTTCAGATCAGATAAGGCTGAAAAATGTTCGTTTTCAAGCCTGAATTCACCTGATAAGGCTGAAATATGTTCGTTTTCAGACCTTTGGCGTCTAATAAAGCCCGAACGAGCTTGAACATGTCCAATAGGTTTAGTAACACTTTGTTTATCTGACCATACCTGATAAGACTCGATCATGTCAACTTTCAGGCACTTTTAGATCAGATAAGACTCAAAAATGTTCGTTGTCAAGCTTGACTTTACCTGATAAAGCTGAAATTGCTCGTTTTTCGACCTTCGATGTCCAATGATGTCTCGTCATACCTGATGAGGCCCAAACGTGTCTGAATCATGAATAAAACCAAGAGATTCAAACCCATTTTTTCTCCCGATATGGCTACCTATTTGCGAAATCGCTAGTCAGGAAAGGGGAAGTAATAAAAGCGACCTCGGGAAGGTTCCCAAGGTCGCGAACGAGGAGGGAACGATGACGTTCCTCCGGAGCACGTGCTCCGGGAAAGTGGGAGGCGAAGGAGAGGATGAGATAACGCGGTGTGTACAGAGTAACTGGGTTCTTCGTTTTTTTTTCTTTTTTCATTGCACGCGGGTAAATGGAGTGCTCGACGCCGCTCGGCCGCAGTGGACGTAGCAGGTAAAAAGGGTCTTACAGCTGTCTGACAGCTGCTCTTTCGGTGTCCTACATACATGCGCGACGTGGCGCTCTTGTGAGCCGCGACGACGGGGCTTTTCGTGCGCGCGGACACGCGTGAGCGCGGACCCATATGCGCCGGCGATGCGCCGTCCCCCCCCCCCCCCTGACCCCTTTCCGCGCGGTCGCGAAGCTTTTTTCGGTGCCCCGATGGGGTCTTACATTAGAAAATGAGAATGAGTTCGTTCGCTTGCTCATATTAGGGTCATCCTGCAGCTTGTACAACCCATTGAAATGACCATTTTCTATTATGGCGGGACTTTGGACACGTGTTATCAGAGTATTGTTGGATAAATTTTTACTTCTCAGTTTAAATTTGTACTTCTGAGAAATTTGAAGTTTAAAATTAAATTTGAGACTTCAGACTTGGAACTTATGACTTACAATTAGTATATGTCCTGTTTTTTACGTTCTTGTTTTAGCGTCGTATATAATTTTTTGAATTTTTTAATTTTGAATTGTATTTTGTTCAATCTTATATGAAAAAAATGGGCAAAAGTAGTTATGAAATTGTTATGTGAAAATGTTATGAAATTTTAAAAACTTGGAAAACCATAGAAACTTCGAGAATGTGGAAGTTTATTAGGATATTCAAAATTATGGTCAATTTGAAAACTCCGCAAAAGTTCAGAAATAGGAAATTTTTCGAAATTTCGAGAATTTGAAAAATTTTAGTGTATCACGTAAATTTTGAAACGTTTTGCTTTTTAGAACTCTAGAAAATTTGCGGATTTCGATATTTTCGGTGATTCATAAAATGTATCATAATTTAAAAAATCCCGAAAAATATTGG
>JAPYZK010015118.1:0-10537 GCA_030522785.1 Platygaster equestris | reverse complement strand
TCGCGCAGTTTATTATAAATCAATGCCCACGCTAAAGTAATTGATATAACAACTCCAAACTTTCCAAAAAACTTCTTTGAAGTCTAGTGACCAACTTCCTCGCTGGAAGTTCTCTGAATTCGGAACTTCCTCGCTTACTTTTTTCAATCGAAGGTGTAAAAACTTCGGTTACGTTCAAAACAACTTTATATTAAAAAATTGTAAACAAATTGATGTTTTTCGGGAATTGTGACCAACTTTTCAGCATCACTAGTGTTTTCGTAAAATGATTGTTAAATTCCGAATTATAATATGTACAATTTTCCGAAATATCTCGAGTTTATTTTCCAAAAATGGTGATTTCGATTGTCTGAAAAAAAAGGGTTTGTAATTTTTATTTTGTAAACTACGAATTATATTTGAAAATGTGTGAGCAGAAATTCATTGCATTTTCCATTCTTTATGCAGTGGTATTTTTTGTGTTGCCAATTTTCGCGATTCGGAAATGTCTGACCAAAAAGTGGAGACTAGATAGTGTGTCTCGTCCGAGCGCTAAGGCCCTTCTGCTTTACAGGCCCTCAATTGTTGAGATTTCAATTTCTATTTTGTTTTATATTCAGGCAATGCATGTATATTTTTGAGATTATAGATTATACAAAATCGTATGACATTTGGAATAAAATTTGAATTTTTATGTTCAATAATATTTCAAGTTTCGGAATTAGAAAGTAAATAAGAAAAAATTATAACTTCGTCATCGAATTTTGAATCAAGTTTTATTCCCCAGAAATTCCACAATGTCAAGTTTCAGATTATAAACGATATTTTAAAAAGTCGTATGAATTAATCTTACTATACTTCAAAAGTATATACTATATTATTTTATCGACACCGAAGACAATATAATACGGTAAAAAGTAAGTACATTTGAAATTATGATTCGATTTGTTATTTGAAGTTCATCAAATGTTCGTCTAATGACAATAAAAGTTGTTCATTTTGATGATGAGTAGATTTTTTCACGTACTTAATTAGTGTTTCGAAAATGATAGAAGTTATAAATACTCACAATGATCATGATGGAAAAATGTCTCGAATCGTTGAATACTGCTATATTCTCACAACAACAGCAACAATAATAATAATAATAATAACAACACAGAATAAAAAATATAAAATTAAGGTTGCGTAATGTGAGTCAAGATTTGCATAAATGTTAGTTGAATTTAGTATAGATAACAATGATAATTTTTGTAACTTTATTTCTATCAACTGTAATATCCTAATTTTACTGTGATTTCTTTTTCTATATTTTTATATTTTTTATGAAATATACAAAGCGGAATATTAATGAAATGTTAAATTTCCGAAACGTCACACTTTTCAGTTACTTTTCTCACTGCATTTTCAGACTCATCACTGTATCACTAAACTTTTCACTGAATTCTTGTACATCTTCTTGAATTTCCATACTCCCATTAAATTTTCAGAATTTCAGACCTGTTTTTTATACCACTCACTTAAATTTTTTTTCGAATCGATTTCCATTGGATTAATACTATTCATATTTCGGAACAGTTTCTAAAAAGACACGAAAACATATTTTTTCACATTCTTTCTTGCAATTTGTATGCGACAAGAGAATATTTCTGCGCATGAGTAGACGTGAAAAATAAGTGTCTTTGATGTTATAGATGGCTCCATAGCTCAGTTGGTTAGAGCGTCGTGCTAATAACGCGAAGGTCGTGGGTTCGATCCCCCCTGGAGCCAATTTTTTTTTTTTTTTTTTTTATAAACACATTGAACCGTAGAATTTGGGAAAATTCTATGAATGTTTGTTTTATTTAGGTTTATTTCAATACGCAATATGGCGTCAATCGGCGAGAGCAAGTTTATTATTATTTCGTTATTTATTTTAATTTCGAAATCATGACACAAGTGATGTGTGAATAATGTACGTTTGTCGTGTAATTGAGTTGGATTTATTCAAATTTTTAATACGGTGTTAATCGACGACAAAAATTGATTGTTCTTTCGATATTAAAATATGTATTCTGATTTTGCATGACCCAAGCCCCTGTGGGAGCGGCCGTGTCCGAGGCGAAGCCGAGGACTGTAATCGTTTCATAAAATCAACTTCTGCGATGCAAGTGCAATAGTGCATTAATTTGATACATAATCAACCAGAAAAGATATTTGAAGTACCACTTTTGAGGTTATAGTTAAATTATGTTGATATTAATTATTGATCATTTCGATATTAATCGCATTTCGAACAACTTTGGTAAATGCATAAAAATTTTGAGAAAAACATATACAAATTTGATAGAAACTCATTTGTTTTGGCGACTGAAAAATTTGTGAATTTTTGGAAATCCACTAATCTGTATGGATATATATATATATATATATATATATATATATATATATATACAAATCAGAAAAATTTTGATCCTAAAAATTTCCATCTTCTGAAATTTAAGGATCGAGAATTCTGGAAATTCGAAAACTTCGAATGTCAAACTTTTAAGTTTGGAATATTGAAATTAAAATTCATATTACGTTGTGGGAATTTCCAATAAGATAATAAGTTAACTTATTATTTTACTAACTGCGACTGATAGGAACTTCAGCGTTATAATATTCCGCACGAAAATTTAAAAGGTTCGCGTACTTAGACTGTGAAGATTCAACAATTCGTACGAGAAAATGACAGTATATTCGAAACATTTTTATTCATTGATGAGTAGTTTCCGAAAAAATCCAAGAAGTTCCGTATTTGTCTCAGAACTTCTCGAATCCACAACAATTTTATTCCAAAAAAATGTAGAGAATTCACCAATCATTCTCCAAAATTAATGGAAATTGGTTTTGTCATCGAAAAATTTATGAAATTTGGAATGAGGAAGTAAAAAGTTGGAAATATTTTACAATGCAAAGAATTTGAATGTCGCTCAATTTGAAAATCAGTAACTATCCTGTGTTAACTCGAAAACCTCGAAAGGAATTAAAAATTCGGAACGTACACACATACAAGTTCAAATTAATATATATATATTCAAAGGTTTTTGTTTACTGTGATTAAGAACATTGAGATTTTCATTAATCAAAAAATTAAACATTCAAAAATAATTCAAAAATTTTATGACAAATGTGGGATACTATAGATTTTCACGTACGCAGAAAAATCTCCAAAAAATGAAAAACAAAAAAGACTGTAGTTTTGTAATAAATCGCGAATTCTGATTGTATTACTCGACAATATAAAATTTTATGAAATTTATTGTTATATGTGATGATTTACGTCAATAAAATGTGCAAATCGAAACGTGATTTTAATAGAGACTAAAAAATTTGCTGAATAATGCTGCCTCTAAAAATTTGTAAACATTCTAAGCAAAAGCTTCATATATTTCTAAAAGAGAATGTTGAACTTTTCAAACTACTAGCTATATAATGGAAAATAATTCTGTAACGGAAATGTCGGAAAAAGTTGATTAATTTCACAGAAGTATTAAAACCGCTGTCGAATAAAAAAGTGCACTCATTGAAGTCGCATCATACTGTAAAATAATGTTTTTTCGACAGGATTCTACGTAATCAACTTTCTCAATCAATTTAAAAATTATTATCCTTATACATTTCGGGGAGGGTTAATTGAAACCCCCAAGTCCCCTTCTGACTACAGCTCTGATTTGAGTCAATATCCCAAGTATAGTCCATGATTTATTTGTCTTTATGGAAACTGTAAAATGATTCCATAAAATAGTTGCTCATTATTTGCATCTAACATTACATATATCATATCGTTAATCATTAGCGTAGTAAATACGAGTTAGATCAGCGCGCAAATAGTATCTATTAGTGTAAATAGATAATGGTGTTGTATGATCAAGTTAAGTGCTTTTAAATGTTCAATATGGCGTCATTCCTTGACAACAATTTTATTGCCTATCATTTTGTTAATATTATTTAATGAACAGTTGAAATTCCTTCTATTTCTTAACAATAACAGTCAATGTAAAGATAATTCTTTATTCTCAGTGAATTTTTCTTCACTCTTAATCAATTGCTCCAACGTTTTGGTCTATAATTAATTTAAATATATTGTTAATGGCATATTTTCTTATAACTGAATGAATCAATCTAATTTTAATCTGGGGCAAAGCGGCGCAGAGGGGGGGAGACAAACCCATGGTTAGTTTGGTTGGGGGGCGGAAAAAGGAAGTGGCCCCCCCCCCCCCCCCCCCCCCAAATTAATCGACGATATTCTTTCGTTATTCATTTGAATTCATTAACCATGACCTGAATAAAAAAATCGATCAACCCACGATCACCGATCGTCGAACAACCCCAAGATCTTCTCCAATAACCAAACCCGAATATCCGAATCCGGAAACGCGCATCGGAGGGTCGCTATATTGGATGCACGGAAGCTAATGACCTGATCAATAAGCACCCAATCGTGGGCGTGTAATCCCTTGTATGACAAACGACGATGATGTAATGATGAATAGTGGATATAGTGACCGGGTCCTGGCGTCGCGCTAATGGCTTTCCTGAGATGCGTTGTCTGGAGGATTCATCACTAAGAGATGCGACCGCAAACCAATCAGCCTCTGTTCCGATTGCGACCTGCATCTAGTTCTGTCACCGCGACCGCAAGATGCTCCTATCTCGATTGCGGATTCGGTGGCGCGGCTCGCCTTGCCCCATCAATACACGTCCGTAAGAGATAACAGCGCGTAGATCACGCGATAACCCGTCAATGACGTTACTGTTTGTTTCTGCGAACGCCCTGATAATGACCCCCCGGCTATTTATTATCGGGCTTCCTGGTTGCTCGCGCTTTCATCAGGGGTTGGAGGTTGTTTTGTGCACGTCTACAGTTTTTGTGCCCCTTGTATGATAACTCAGAAGATATTCGGAACGTTATGAAATTCTACTAATTTCTTGACAAAGCCGACATTTTACACACTGCGCCTCGCGCGCTTCATGCGCCAACCCTAATTCAGGTTTTCATGTATTTTCGTCTGATTTTTACTAAGTAATTCGACTAATGAATCCCTCTGGACGTTTGTGCAAACGTTTTATTCGTGCGAAATGTATACTTACTATCGAGAATCTCTGGAAATTAACGGGAAGTCATTGGAAATTGATGGAATTTGATAAGAATGGATTGGAATTAATGGGAATTCATATAAGAATCAATCATAGTCAATAGAAATTACTGAAAATTAATGGAAATAGATGGAAATCAATGGTAATTAATAAGAATCGATACGAGTAGAAGTTGATGAGAATTGATGAGAATTTCTGTAGGAATTGGTAGGGATCGATGGGAATTGAGAGGAATTGATGGAAGGAAGTTTATGGAAATTGATAGGAATCAATGGGAATTGATGAAAATCAATGGAAATATATAGGACTTGATGGAATCAGCCTATTGGTAAGAAGAGAATCGATAAGAATTTTTAGGAATGAATGGAAATTGATATAAAACAGTGGAAATAAATAGAATTCAATGGAAATTTAACAGAGTCGATAGAAATCGATAACGATCAATAGAAATTGATGGGAATCACTGGTGATTGGAAGGAATTGATGAAAATTTATGGAAATCAATGAATATTGATAAGAATGAATGGTATTTGATGGGCATTGATGGTAATTCGTGGGAATTGATGAGTAATAGATAGGAATTAATGGGAATCGATGAGAATTGACAAGAGTTGATGGAAATCGATAGAAATCGATAGGAATTGATGCGAATTTATGAGAATGAATGTAAATTGATAGGAATTGATTGAGATCAACAGGAATTGATTAAAATCAATAGAAATTGATAGGAATCAATATAAATTGACAAGAATTGAAAACAATCAATAAGGATAGATGGGACTTTATGGAAATTAGTAGAAATTGACCCGAATCGTTCGAAATTGATTGGCATTGGTGAAAATCAACGGCAGTCAACGAGAATCGATGGGAATAGGAGTTGATGGGAATTGTGAAAATAATAAGAATCTACACAAATCGATGGTCATTGATAGAACTTAATAGAAACAATGTATGCGAATTAGTGAGCATTGGCAGGATTCAATGGGAATTAATAGAGGTTCGTAATAATTGATGGGAATTGATGGGAATCGATGAGAATTCATGAGAAGCAATGGTCATCAATGGCAGTTGACGGGAATCGATGGGAACTAATGCAAATCAATAGTTATAGATCGGAATCTATGTAAATTGATGGGAATCAATGTGAAATTGTGAGGAATCTATAAAAATTGATAGGATTCAATGGAAACTGATGTATAAATTCCTGTTTATTCCAATAGGATGAATAGAAATTTAAAGGAATTGGTGGGAATGGATAGGTAATCAATAGGAATTGATGGAAATCGATGGGAATTGATGAGAGTTGATGGGAGTCGATAATAATTGATAACAATCGACAGGGATAGATGAAAACTGATAAGAATGTATGTGAATTCAGGAGAAATTGATAAAAATCAATAATCATTGACGAGAATCGATAGGAACTGATGGAAATATGTGAAAATTGATGAGAATCGATGAGAATTTATAAGAGTTGATGGAAATCGATAGGAGTTGATTGGAATTATAGGAATAAATGTGGAATCAATGAGAATCTACAAAAATCAGAAGGATGGTACCAAAAATTGGTAGGAATCGATGGGAATTAATCGGAATTCGTAATAATCGATAGGGATTGATTAAAATCAATGGAAGTCAATGGTAATCGATAAAAATGAATGGGAATCAATAATAATTGATGGGAATTCTGTGGAAATTGACGTGGAATTGATAGGAATTGATATAGAACCGATAGGAATTCATTACAATTGATAGGATTCGACGAAAATTGATAAGGATGAATGGGAATTGATAGGAATTGGTGCAATACCATTGTAACTAATTGGTGGAAATCGATAGAACTTGATGGAAATCAATAGGAGTTGATGGGAATCGTTAGGAATTGATAGGACTCGATAGAAATTGATCGAAAACTCAGGGACGTGGCAGCAGGGGTAGGGGGCCAATGTTTTTATATCACAGGGGGAATTTATATCATAGGCTATTTCGTATTTCTTATCTATTTGTTTGAACATGCATAATTTTTTTTTTTCTCGATCAATTTTCCTCTTATCCCCCAAGGTTCAAAAACATCCTTTGAATACATTTTCCACGTCGCCAAAAAAGCCATTTTCCTGATTCCCGTACACGTGCAAATCAAGTTTTCGAGCAAAAGCGTTTCTTGAAACCGTACGTGCATGAAGTTCAGCGCTGCAATTCACGTTGTAAGACATTATAACGTGAATTATGGGATATGCTATTCTCGGTAGGTACTATTGTAGCACTTGCGAGAGAATAATAATTCTGAAATATTGTTTATGGGCGCATCAAATGGTCCAGTGTTTTTATCGTCGTTTGGGTTTTTGTACATTGTTTTTCGCACTTCCTAAATTGCGGAGCTGGGAACATTCGCGGACGTTTTTATTGTTTTTTTGTAAAATGCTGGCGCTTCTATATAATTTATGAAACGGAAATTATTTCAATACTTCGTAACTTTCTTTAACGAGAAATATTTATGGAGCTCTTGTCCTAAGTAATTGTGAGTTTGAAAACAGTTAAGGATATTCCAACTTTCATAGAATAAGATATATTTCAAGGATCATAATATTTTTGTTGTTTGTCAATTCATGAATGAATGATAGGTTACACTGAGAGAAGATATGTTTACTGTTAATATATGTATATTTGCTTATGGCGAAATGAATGTAAATTTGCCTTAAATATATCAAACTTCGAATTCAAAATAATTTGTTAACTGCTAACACGTCATACTGAATTGAAAATGTCATATATTTGGAGAAAATATATATTCATTTTGCCATAACCATATATTCGTATCTTAACAGTAAATATATCTTGTCTCAGTGTACCACCGAGTTGCACGGAAAACCCCCAAAAAAACCATAAAATTTTTTGGATTTCTAAAGTGCCTAACCTAACCTGAAGTAGTCGTTCTTTGCTACGAACATAAATGTTTATGGTTTTTTGGGTTTTCCGTGCAACTCGGATCGAGATATATTTTGTTCGTTCTGCAACAACTGAATTTGAAATCGTTTATTTTGGTTTTGTCATTCAAATACTGCAAATGCTCTCACATCGGTCGAAATAACTTCTTCCCAATTGCATAAAGCAACATCATTTTCGATGGCGTTTTCCGAGGGTGTCCCGATTTCGAAAAAAATCCTTGCACCCCGCACATGTCGCCAAAATTGCATGGCAATGCGCGGGGGTGGTATATCCGGTGTGCATCCATATGCAGATACCCATTGATATGACAACATTTACATACTGCATATTCGCTGTGGGCCATATACTCTCGCAGCAATTCCCTATTGTTGGCTTTCGGCCACCAGTGTGTTTGATTGACATTATTGGTCAGGCCGCTGACACCAGATTACATTTCTATTTGCATACATTCCCGAGCGTTTGATCCCCCGCGAGGATCTCTTTTTTTTCGTCCTCGTCCCTTGGTGCCCCTTTTGTTTCCGATTCAGCACAATCAATTACGCCCCGGCAATTATTCCACCGCTCATTAATGCGGAATGGAATTTTCTCTGGACATTTTTCATATTGCTCGTGAAAAATCGCGCGGAGGATTAATGAACGTCGGTTTCGGATGGGAATGATATTCGGGACGGGGGAAAAATTGCGGTGATACGTCGGGCGTTTCGGGATTTATGGGGAAATTTTCCAGGTTATTGAGCAGTGTCTTCAAGTGAATTGGTGGTTTTGAATGGGATGTTCGGTGAATATGAATAGAGTTATGGTTTTTTTATCGATTGGATGGAAGATTCTGGAGGTTGAAATTTGGATATACGCGAATTTCGTAACTGTTAGAAAGATCTCACTCTGGAGGTCAGTGTGAATTTTGAGGGCTCACTCTTCAGCACCCTTGAAAAGGTGAACATTCTTACATTTTTTGAATGTCAATGTTGTAATTTGGATAATACATCATTTTCTAAACTCAACACCAGAAAATGATTGAAAATTTCGAAAAAATTCTTTAAAATTTGCATTTAAATTGTTCAAAATTATTCAGAACTTCTCAGAAGTTCTAAAAATATGAAAAATGAAAGGAAAAATTAGAAAATTAGATCATCAGTTGTCAAAAACTTCACTTATAACACTATTATACTGCTCTTAGTGATCCTGACGATACACCACGTGGGAGCATAAACATAACCTATAAAAAAACCTTCGGGACGGTGAAGCTGTAAAAGATCATTCCCTTTACCGAAAAAATGCCAAGAAACTTGGAACCAATTTAAAACCAAACCCCTTCACGAATTTACACTATTCGCAAGTTGTTGAACTCAATTCCCAAACGCAACAAGTGAATGGTAAGCGCAACTGAGCATCCCTCTAGCGCACGTACACAATCGCTCAACGCAAACCGCATCCACAATCGCGACTATTGTAAACGCGTTTGTAAGGTACTGTCAGAGGAAAAGCTTACACACTTTTTGTACTGTAAAACGCGATGCATTTGCAATGGCAGAAAACGTGCTCGCGACAAAGAACAGCCATTTTTCTTATCAACACAAAACGTTTTTTCATAAAATGGCAAAACCTACTGATTTTTCTATCGCCCAAAATTCTTAACATACCTGAAGTAACCTGAAAACACTCCAAAAGAGCTACGAAGAGATAAAAAAAGATCTCCAGACCATAAGGTGCAGCAAAAAAAACACACAAAAATGACAGATAACGAGTTACATTATCATACTCCAAACGAAAGCTATTCAAAAGCCATAAACCAAAGCAACGCTCGAAGCCACGTTTAATCTGACGTAATATCCGAGTGCTTTATTTATCGGGTCCATTAACCTCACTTAAATTTTATGCAAGCGTAAAGAAACGAACCGAACTGAAAGTCGATGGTATTTTTTAACCGATAAATTTCTATTACATCTGGCTATAACGACGCTGTCAAATAAATGCAAGCGGGGGCATATATTGTTGTTCATAATGCAGCGTGCTGAAGGTTTTATTGGGGAAGCAAGTTTGCACTTGCCGCGACTCAAAATAACCGTTCCATATTTACGCGCTCCGCGGCTCCCTCGTTTTTCTCCTTTTGCTCGTGGCGACGTCAAAAATTGCGAAATTCTATTATTTCAATTGCCTCCGACGTTGACTTTTATGTCGTGAAACGCCGAGGCAACGCAAACATCGGGCTCTTTTCCAAAGGGGAGAAACAATGGAAACGTAATGGCCTTTTTGTGTGGATTGAGTTTTTTCGGATTTTTTTTCAGAGGTTAGAAAAATAGAGGATTTTTCATCAGTTTGATCGGCAGTGCATTTATCCACTTAATTTTTTTGGCTCGTTTTCAGAATATTCGTTTGTTGAAAAATCATCACGACACCAATTGCAAAATTAACTATTTCAGTGTATGAAAAAAAAAAAAAAAAAAAAACTGACCAACACACCTTGACAATAACTCTGTTTTAAGATTACGCG
>JAPYZK010015103.1:0-11061 GCA_030522785.1 Platygaster equestris | reverse complement strand
GGCGAACGAGTTCATCACTCGCATGCTATACGTCAACAATCAGGTAATCCATTATTTCGTCCACTCTCAGCAGGGCCACGAAATTACATATTTCTCGCGGGTGTTGAATAAGTAATTTTTCAGTTTAAAAAACGAAGTAATTATTGATCTGGACAGACTGATTATTTTATTCGGGAGAATACTGTTTTTGGAGTGTCAAGGAACCTCTGGAGCAATTTTGATTTCTTTTTTTACAGCATTTGAACAAAACTTACAATGTTAACGTGCCATTAATTTTGATGAACTCGTTCAACACGGACGAGGACACTGAGAGAGTGATAAGAAAGTACAAAGGCTTGGACATCGAGATCCACACGTTCAACCAAAGCTGCTTTCCGCGGATCAACCGCGATTCTTTGCTTCCCATTGCGAAAGATACGAATATACCTAGGGATATTGAAGCGTATGTGGAATGAAAGTATTATTTTAGATTCACGAAATTGTGGGGTTTTTAGTGAATTTGAAGGTTGGAAAGTCTTAAAATGTTTAATGAATACTTAAATTTGAAGTTACATGCCGCAACTTTAAGTTGGAATTTATTGGTATTGAAACGGTATTAATTAATATTGTTAAGAGTCTCGAGAATTTCGAATAATGTCGAATAAGTTTGAATACTTGAAATTTTGAAGTTTAATGCAGCTTTGAAGTAGAACATTTCATGAACGAAGTTATGCAGGGGGTTAACTGAAAAATCTTGGCGAGCGAGCGGAATAAAATTTTGAGAAGATAGGCGCAATTTGTAGAATTATTCGAAAAATAGTAAAAATTATGACGAAATATTCGAAGTCCTTAAAATTTTGAAATTTTGACAAATTTACGAATGTTGTAGGATTATAAAAATTTGATAATTTCTCGAAATTGTCAAAATTCACAACATTTACGGAAATATAAAAATTTTCGAAACCTTCAAAATTCTGAACATATTCAAAGTTCCCAACGATTTCGAAAATTCTCAACATTTTCATATTTTTCAAATTTCCAAGTCCCTCGAAATTTTCAGAATTCTTAAAGTTTACGAAATCCCCAAAATTAACAAAATTTTAAAGATTCTCGAAAGTTGAAACAATTTTAAAATCATCGAAGTATTCAAAATCTTCAAAATTTTCGAAATCGTCAAAATCAGCAAAATTTCCAAAATTAGGCAAACTTCGGGAAACTAAAAAAGTCGAAATTTGCAGGTGGTATCCACCTGGTCACGGAGATTTCTACCAAAGCTTCCAAAAATCTGGATTGCTGAGTCATTTTCTGACAGCGGTAATTATTGTATCCATTGTTTTTAATCGTTTTCGATATTCTCGATTTTTTAAACTTTTATACTGAAAAAAAAAAAAAAATTTCAGTTCCTCAATTTGGGTAAAAATCATAATTATTACACACGCGAATGATACTAAATTCATTATTCCGTAGAAAGACCCAATTTCCCATGTTGCTTGCATTTTTCTAGGGTCGGGAATATTGTTTTATCTCCAACATCGACAACTTGGGCGCAACTGTAGATACGAAAATCCTCAAAATGCTTCAGGAATCTAGTCAACCGAAAATTGAGTTCCTCATGGAAGTCACTGACAAAACCAGGGCTGACGTCAAAGTATGTGAAAATTTCCCAACATAGTATTCCAAATCGAATTCCCACGAATCAAATCTACTTCCCCTCATTTCAGGGCGGTACTTTAATCAAGTACGAAGACAAACTCCGACTTTTAGAAATCGCACAAGTGCCTCCAGAACACGTCGACGACTTTAAATCCGTCCGCAAATTCAACTTGTTCAACACCAACAATCTTTGGATCAATTTGCCTGGTAAAATTTGGACATCTGAATTTCCGAATGTGATTGTTCAAAAAATGGGAATTATGGAAATTCATAGTGAACGTATTTCTTTTCAGTTATCCCTAGTGATTGTAGTTTTTATAAAAACAGGCAAAATTTTTATAAAATCAGCGAATTATTTGTAAAAATTCTTTTTTTTTTATACGGTCGATTTTATGAAAGTTATATACAATTTTAGATTTTGTTAAAGTGGTTTTATGAAAACTATAAAAAAATTTTGATACAATTCATCTGTTTTTTTATAAAAGCAATTGAATTTTTGTAAAACATATCGTCAATTTCAGAGATTTGTAAAAGTTTTAGAAAGTCTGAAAATTTACGATATTATTATAATTCTTGAAGTTTTGAAAACTTTACGAATTCTGAACATTACGAGAAACTTAATAATTTGAATTTTTGTATTTTTTACAAATGTGAATTTGTAAAAGGTTCGAAAATTCTGGAAATTTGAAACTTTTTCATAATTCTTGATATTGCGAATATTTTGCGAATTTTGCACATTTCGAGAAACTTGATAATTTTGAACGTTTTCAGCATTTCAAGATTTTCAACGATTTTGGGGATTTTCAGAGTTTGGAGGATATCGAGAATTTCACAAGTTTTTGGAAGTTTGAAGATTTTCAGAATTTCAACCATTTTAGAAATTTCGAAGTTTTGAAAAAGTTTTAAAAATTCTGGAAACTTAGAATATATTCATAATTTCTAAAATTACGAGAATTTTACGAATTTCTGACATTTCGAGAAACTTAATAATTTGGAATATTTGTATAATTCAAGATTTTGAACAATCACGAAAATTTTCAAAGTTCGAAGTATTTTGCGGATTTTGAAAGTTATATACTGAAATTTTGGTAATTTCAAGAACTTCGATGATTTCGTGAATTTCAGAGATTTTTGAAAGTTCCAAAAATTCTGAAAATCTACAATATTTTCATAATTCTTGAAATTCTGAAATTTTTACGAATCCTTCACATTTCGAGAAGTTTGATGATTTGGAATATTTTTAACATTTCAAGATTTCTGACAATTCGAGAATTTTTAGAGTTTGAAGTATTTTGAGGATTTTGGGAGTTATTGGAATTTCGAAAATTTCAAGAATTAAAATTTTGATCTGTTTTTTTTTTTTTTTTTATAAAAAAAATTGGAAGCCTCCAAATTTTCTTATACGACCTTTATTTTTATAAAAACTTCGCAATTTTTATAAAAAGTTTCATATTTTTACAGAAAAAACTTTCCTGACATAAGAAATTTCTCTTATAGTAATATTTGATACATTTTTATTGCACAAGGGAATAGAAAATCATGTTCGTAACGTTTTTTAGGAATTATAAAACGTTAAAACATATGATTTTTTAGGAATCGAAAATTCTCCAACTCAAATTGAAAATAAGCATCCAAATTGACACAGATTTGATGGACAAGAAAGTTAAGTATCAAATTTCTGATGCAAAGGTCGCAAGTTCAAATCCTGCTGCCTCCAAAAAATTTTTAAATTTCTTTCGAAACGAAATTCAAGCTAGAGCTTCATAAACTGACAAAAAATGGTATATACATTAGCAAAATGATCCAAAAAAGGTTAGAAAAAATTTTTTTGCATGTTTTCGAAAATGTTGAAAAAAAAAAACGTTTAGAAACAAAATTTTTTTTTATAAACCTTTCATAAAACCACTTTATATGCAAATTTTATGAAACTTCTATAAAACCGACCTTATAAAAATTTTTTATAAGGTTTTCATAAAAACTAGAATCACTAGGGTTTTTATAATTCTACGTGATAAGATGAAATTCCCGAAATTCGCGGATTTTATTCATGTCCTACATATAAGTTACGATATTTTACGAGCTTTTCTGTTTGTTCCAGCGATAAAAAGAGTTCTCGATTCGCAGAAGCTTCACATGGAAATTATTGTTAACAACAAAACTTTTACCAATGGCTTGAATGTCATTCAGTTGGAAACTGCTGTTGGGGCGGCGATGAAATCGTTTGAAGGATCGTTAGGTAATGAGATCGCACCTTTTTTCACTTTTTACGCGAGTTATAATTTTTTGGGGTCTCATTTACAAAACCCTTGATTTAAAAATCAGAAAATGACCATCAGAATCGTACTCAATTCTTTGGTGAGTCGAAATTGAGTCATATTCACCGGGCCTCAATTTTTAAAAACCTCGATTCAAATGTAGTGCAGGTGAATGCGACTAAACTGATTTTGAAGTTGACAAAAATTGATAAATTAATTTTTTGTGACACCCCCCCTCTTTTTTCGGCGTTTCTGAACCTTACATTTGCGCTTCCGCACCCTCCTCTTACATTTGTTTTTTTTTAACCTCTTGTTTCCCCCCCCCCCCCCCCCATCTTCTAGATCGTGACATAATTTATGAATGACCTTTTAAGGTTTAGATATTTTTCAGTTCTCCGATTGATTTCATCAAATTTGAATTTCAGGTATTCGAGTATCGCGGAGTAGGTTTTTGCCAGTTAAGAAAACTTCGGACTTGCTGTTGGTCATGAGCAATCTGTACGAAATGCGCAACGGCTCTTTGACCATGACGCCTCAGCGCATGTTCCCGACAACGCCGCTGATAAAATTGGGAGACAACCATTTTGCGAAGGTGTGCGAGAGGAAATATAGTTCGCAACTGGTTTTACCCTAGTGATTGTAGTTTTCATAAAAACAAGCAACATTTTTATAAAATCAATGAATTGTTTATGAAAATTTGTTTTTTTATAAGGTTGATTTTATGAGTTATGTGAAATTTTCGATTTTTATAAAGTGGTTATTTGCCAAGAATTCGGATAAACGATATTTTTTCGAGTACTCACAATGCGAAATTCGAAAATCCAAATAATTTTCTTCAGGTGAAAGAATTCTTGGAGCGTTTCCCGACGATCCCGGACCTCCTGGAACTGGACCACTTGACCGTCTCCGGGGACGTGACCTTCGGCAAAGGCGTGACCTTGAAAGGAACCGTCATCATCATCGCCAATCACGGCGAGCGCATCGACCTGCCCTCGGGGACCATTTTGGAGAACAAGATAGTCTCCGGCAATTTGCGCATCCTCAGTCACTGATCATACCCGAAATTTTTCCTTTTCGAATATTTAAATTTTACGCGCGTACGTTTATATCGGTAATTATCATGCATGAAAAAAAGGGCGTTTTGCAACGAAGCCTGTTTTCCGAAAGTTTATCAATTGTTCGCGTTGGCCTTTCGAGATGTGGATTTCAGTGTTGGTTTATTGTTAATCCGTTGTTTCTGAAATATATCTTTATTTCGACGGAAGGAAATTCTCAACATTCGCTTTTTTTTCAAATTTCCAAGTTCCTGGAAATTTTCAGGATTCTTGACATTTACGAAATCCCAAAAGTTAACAAAGTTTTCAAAATTGTCAAAATTAGGAAAATTTTCAAATTTGAACTGAAAAAGGTTCGCTAGCGAGTGGAAAAAAATTTTGAGAAGAGATTCACAATTTGAAGAAATATTCGAAAATTTTTGAAAATTATGAAAAAATATTCAATCAATGAAAATTTGAAATTTTGACAAATTTACGAATGTTTTAGGATTATAAAAATTTGATAATTTCTCGAAATTGTCAAAATTTACAAAATTCACGGGAATATAAAAATGTTCGAAATCTTAAAAATTCTGAACATATCTAAAGTTCTCAACGATTCCAAAAATTCTCAACATTCGCATATTTTTTCGAATTTCCAAGTTCCTCGAAATTTTCAGAATTCTTAAAGTTTACGAAATCCCCAAAATTAACAAAATTTCGAAGATTCTCAAAATTTTGAAAAATTTTAAATCTAAACTGAAAAATGTTCGCGAGCGAGCGGAATAAAAATTTGAGAAGATATGCAAAATTTGTAGAATCATTCTAAAAATGTTAAAAATTATGACAAAATATTCAAAATCCATGAAATTTTGAAATTTTGACAAATTTCCGGATGTTTTAGGATTATACAAATTTGATAATTTCTCAACATTGTCAAAAGTTACAAAATTTACGGAAATATAAAAAATTTCGAAACCTTCGAAATCCTGTTTTCCGAAAGTTTATCAAATGTTCGCGTTGGCCTTTCGAGATGTGGATTTCAGTGTTTATTTATTATTGATCCGTTGTTTCTGAAATATATCTTTATTTCGACGAAAGCAATTTCCGCACAGATCATTGTTTTTGGGGGAGGAAATCGAGGGCTTCTTCGACGTCTTTTTGGGAGCCCAAGAATATTGGGGATCTTTCGTGGATGTCGCTTGGGTGGACGTCTAAAATGTTGATTTTTCCGTTTGAAGCGAGACCCCCGGCTTGGGTAACTATGTACGCCATTGGGTTGCATTCGTATAATAGTCGCAGCTGGTGGAAAAATGTTACAGTTCATCTTTTTGAAATATTTCTTCGGTAAAAAAGAATTTTTGTCGCTTTTTTTTTATTTTTTTGGTTTTAATTGAAATTTAACTCAATTGAAGAGAATGTTTTTTGATCAATTTTTCAAAAATGTTCGATTGCGCTCGTATATTTATTTACTCGATTTTTATTTACTATTGAGTTTTCTGTTTTTATTTCCTATATTTGAAATGTTGATCTTTTTTTAAATTGTTTTTCCGAGGACAATTTAGAGGAAAACAAATTGTGATAATTTACTTTTCCATTTGGGCTGGACGCCGTTGCGGGGTACATGAAAATTCCGCCATATTTGATAGTCCTGTGGACATCCGCAACCATGGAACCTACGTATCTCGCCCCGTAAGGTTTTCCAGTTTTGGGACATTTTTTTTCGTCCACGTAATTTTTTACTCCGGTTCATCCTTTTTTTTTTACGGTTTTCCGGGAACTCCCCGAAGTTACTGTGGTGGGTACAGGGGGGGGGGGGCTCGGGGCCATTCGCCCGCCCCCCCCCCCCCACCTTTTTGCAGTTTCTCAAAAAAACTATGTGTAAAATTAATGTTATTATGATCATAATTAGTATTATTACCATTATGATATTTAAAATTAGCGTTTTACCCTTGTTTTCAAGATCATATTAAGTACTGATATACTGAAACAAATTGAAAAATTATTTATGAGCAAAAAATTTGTGATAAAATGAAAATTTTTCGAAATTATGAAAAAATTTGTAAAATTACTCATATTTAAGAAATTTTTAAAACTTTCGAAACTAACTAAAATTTGGAAAATTAGCGAAATTTTTGGAATTTCTTTCGAAATCAACAAAAATTTTGAAAATTCGCAGAATTCTTGTAATCGTCAAACATTTTAACATTCTTGAAATATCCAAAATTTTTGTAATTTTGGAAATTTTTAAAATTATCATTTTTTTTCAGACTACTCAGAATTCTTACAGTTTTTAGAATTAGAAAATGTTGAAAATTTGTAAAACTTCCAAAATTTTTTAAACTGTTGACTTTAAAAAATTACGAATATCGAAAAATTTGCGACTTTTCTTCAAATTATAATAATTATCCTTAATTTGATCGGAATCTTACAATTTTTAAAATTTTCAGAATTTTTCTAAATAATGGTCAAATTTTGGAAATTTTAGAATATTCAAAAAATATCTAAAATTATTATCGTTGTTGATAAAAAATTTTTGACCGCCCCCTCCCAACGAAAACCTGTATCCGCCCTTGGAAATTACTATTATTTCTAAACCTTATAAAATTCGGAAAATTTATCATATCAAGATATACTTGACAAGATAAAAAAATTTTCCAAGTGAAATCGCCAAATGAAGAAACTGAGAAACTACAATATGTCAGAACTAGAATTTAGATAGTTAATTTTTTAATACTACAAACTTTAAATCCCTTCGAAGTTAAATTACAATATTACCAATCATGAAATATCTTAATGTCCAAAAAATGTGAATTTTCATTATTTAGATCTTGAATATTTGATAACTCAACTTCATGGATTTCAAAATAAGCAAATAAAAAATGCAATTACACAAATTCGAAAAATGAAGTAATAACCTGTAAATATTCCCTCTCTCGGGTATCCGCAAATTCCTCTCCGTAAGAATAAACTCCCCAATCGACGGATCGTACGTGAAACCATTGACGCCCCCACCAATCGACAGAACCATCATGGTCGCGGAACCATACAAGGAATATCCGGCGGCAACCAAATTTTTCCCCGGCTGCAAAGCGTCATCCAACGACGGTTTTTCCGAGTTTTCCAGCTTTTTGTAGATCGCGAAAATCGAGCCCACCGAGACCAAACAGTCGATGTTTGACGACCCGTCCAGAGGGTCGAAACATACGATGTATTTTCCTTGTTTTTCGGTTTCGATCTCGATGATTTTCTCGTTTTCCTCGCTCACGAGAAGACACGTTGTGAAAGACGAGCTTAACATGTTTATGAAAAGCTCGTTGCTCAAGACATCGAGCTTTTTCACTTGCTCGCCCTGGATGTTGACGCTTCCAGCGATGCCGTACCTGGATATTTGTGAAAAAATTCGGAAAAGTAATTTATTAAACTCTCGCGAGGAATATGTAATTTTATGGCCCTGCTCAGAGTGGACGAAATAATGGATTAACTGATTGTTGACGTATGGCGTGCGAGCAATAAACTCGTTCGCCCACTAGTGGGCGGACAAGCTGTTCGCCCACGCTCATCTTATAGCTATTGAGACCTATAACTATTCATTCAGATTTTCAAAACTTTTTCAAATCTCTGAAGTTTCTAGAATTCTCGAATTCGGGAAAGTCCGAAAATTCCTTAAAGTTTCAAAATTTTCAAAATCCCCTAAACTTTGAAATTTATCAAAATAATCGAAAATCTTGAAATATATTAAAAATGTTCCAACTAAACAAAAGTTTCTCGAAATATTAGAAATTTGTAAAATTTGAAAAATTTTGAGAATTATGAAAACTGCCTCAATTCTCAAGATTTTCGAAACTTTTTTGATCTCTTAAATTTCTGAAAATTTTTGGAATTCTGAAAATTGTCAAAATACTAAAAACTTTCAAAATTCTCTAAATTATTCAAAATCTGGAAATGTTCCAAATTATTAAGTTTTTCGAAATGTGAAAAATTCGTAAAATTTTGTAATATCAAGAATTATGGAAATATTTCAACTTTTCAGCATTTTCGAAGCTTTTACAGATCTCTGAAATAAACGAAAATTTTAGAATTCTCGAACTTTTCAAAATTCCAATAACTTCCAAAATCCTCAAAATACTTCAAACCTCAAAAATTCTCAAAATTGTAAAAAATCTTGGAATGTGGAAAATATTCCTGATTATTAAGTGTCTCGAAATGTCAGAAATGCGTAAAATTCTCGTTATTTCGAGAATTATGAAAATATTGTGAATTTCCAAAATTTTTGAAACTTTTTCAAAACTTCGAAATTTTCAAAATTGTTGAAATTCTAAAAATTTGCAAACTTATAAAAACTCGTAAAATTCTCGAAATCCTCCAAACTCTGAAAATTCCCAAAATTTTTGAAATGTTGAAAACGTAAAAATCTAAAATCTTGAAATGTTGAAAATGTTAAAAATTATCAGTTTCTCGAAAACTTCAACACTCGTGAAAATCAGTACTGTTTCACAATTTTTTTCGAAATGTACTTTTCTGCAATGTTCTAGATTTTTAAAATTTTCCAGAATTTTGGACGGAGCTTCAGCCCCCCCCCCCCTCCCCCCTTAGCCCCCTCCCTGGCTACGTGCTCGCATAAAATTTTCAGAATACTGAGTTCACAAATATTGCTGCCAAATTTCATAATGGCATAAAATATGTACACTTTCTCTGAATGAAAGTATGTACATTTTTTCTCCTTTCTGAAATAGCAAGTATGAAAAAAACGAAACCCCGAACTCTTTGAGTTTATCATCAAGGCCATATTTTATCTCGGGTTATCATCCCCAGAGTTCAAACTCTTCATCGTTGCGGGATATAATTCCACCGTTCGAATACCCATTAAGAACCACGCTCTAATTGCGATGAACGACGGTGTCACTTCTTTAGCGCTTTTTTCATATCGCGCACTCTAATTCAATTCGTATCACCCAAATAAAAATAAACAGTTACCCAATTTTCGAATCACACCAGATTGAGAATTTCAAACGAATTTCCAAATGACAACAATCTTGAAATTTCCAATCTGATCTAAAAATTTCTCATCTGTTGATTTCAGATTTCACGTCAACAAGTATTATAAGTTTGTTATTTTCTGAATTTGGAAAATTGAAAAAAAGACATAATTTTTACTATTCATTGGCCAAGCCTTTTGAAATCGAAAATTGAACTTTTCATCTTCACTCATTCAATAATTATTTAAATAATTCTTTGTCTTTTTCAAATTTTATTTCGGCAGTATTCATTACTCAGAAGTTTTCTTCATAATTATGTCTGAACTTCGAAATTCAATGGACTGAGGTGAAATTTGTCATACTTTCCAGAAATTTTTCAAAAATCGCTATATTACTTCGGTACTTTTCATCATTTGTACAGTTTTTCTTTTTTTTTTTTTTAAACATTGGCTCAAAACTTCGGTTAACTGACTGCAACATGAATAAAAAAAAGGGCTTTTTCAAAATTCGATCGATTTTTTTACTCTTTTTCCCACGGGTAGAAAAATTAATCACTTTCCACCTCCGAAACAGTGAAAAAAGCGGGCGTTTTTTCGGGAATCATAGAAAGAAACCCGTTTTTTTCACTCTAACCTCAAAATTGGTACTTCAAGTATATTTTTCGGCCATCGTGAAGAAAAGTACCGTGTTGCGCACGCTGGCAACTTTCGATTTTTACGAAATGATGGCGTCTCTCGCCTTCGGCTCGTGCCACAACCCTTCATTTCGTAAAAATCACCAATGCACAACGATGTACTATTATTCAACGCCGGAGCAGCTTATTTGCCCACTAGTGGGCAAATAAGCTGCTCGCCCACGCTCATCTTAACGAACTATAGCTATTTACTCACTCGCGCTCAGTTTAGCGACCGATTACGCACGGATAATGGAAACAAGATGGCGGACGAGCTACTCGCCATATATCGAAACGTCAGACTCCCCAACCCTAACCTCAAAATTACAAAACTGTGTATTGCTGCAATGTTTTTATTGTTGTTTACAAAAGTGTCGAGTACAGTCATGATCAATCCCGATGAAAATCAAAGCAACGAAAGGGATAATTAGTTTTTAACTCCCTAAAGTACGTAGCAAAGCTTTAAGGGCGATTGTTGCGTCAATCAA
>JAPYZK010015069.1:0-10110 GCA_030522785.1 Platygaster equestris | reverse complement strand
TCGTTTGCGGAATTCACGTTGCACTCGCACGACGGATTCACCACTTCGAAAAAAACACTCCACGGCAAACGTACGTTGTTCCTTCGTGAAATACGCCATAATACTACCTACTACTATGAGATGAAAATTGACACTCCATACCACATGTAGAGTGCGCTTTCGTCACTTGACCTCATTTCAAACAGATTTCATTCAAACATGAAATCGTCAAAACATTAGTGGTCACCCTGTATAATTCCCATTAACTACCGTTGATTCCCATTAATCCTTGTCGATTCCCATCAATGCCGATACTACCGATCAATTTTCATCACTTCCCATCAATTCCTATCGATGGTTATCAATTCCCATCGACTTTTATCAATTCCTTCAAATTCCCATTAATTCCCCTTGATTTCTTTCCATTTCCATCGGCTTTCATCAATTTACATTAATTTCTATCAATTTCTATTGATTCCCATTAATCCCTATAGATTCCCATAAATGCCCATCATTTTCAGATACGAAAAAATATATAAATCTATATATGTCCGTACACCATAGGAAAGTTTTTCGAATTTTGACTCACCATTTGTAAGTTCACAATGCATTGTTTAGACTCACTTGGAACAAGAAAAAACGTTTGGATACTGGAAATGGCAGTTTTCGAATTTTTCGTCAACATAAATGTTCAAAATTTCCAATACATGTCAATTCTTCTATTTCTGAGTTATTTGCATGCACCTAAATTCTCCAAAATTCGTGACGTTTCAAAAAATTTCTCTTTATGATACAATGAAAATGATTTCCCAAAATCGAAGCAAAATATTCCCCACCCCCCCCCCCCCCCCCGCCCAAATTCCAACGTAATTTGTGCACATCCCCCCTGTAAAATCGATCGAATTCCCCACTATAACTCGTACAAACGAAACACAAATTGATAACCCCTCGGTCCCGTATTTCAATTTCGCAATATTCCGCATTATAAATATTATAAAACGTCGATGCTCGACTCATCGAAAGCCCCAACCCCCAACGCTCGGGCGCAATAAAGGGATAAATGCGTGGAGCCCGAGGAAATTACATTTCCTGCATCAATCTCTGTCAAGGACGCGTATGTGTGGATCGCGGAAAATCAAGAAAACAGCCGGGAAATTTTTCAATATAAATAGAGAACCGTTAACTCTTCTTAGCCCCGCAAAACACCAATTTCCACTTTGCCCCGTATTTTAAAATTACGCCCCTCGAGCGGCGGCGCCTCGTTCGCCCCCGAAATATGTCGATTTATTATATCCCGTCGATATAGTAAATTCGGCACGTCGACGCGAGCGAATGAAGTAAAAAAAGTGGATCGAAACAACGAGCGGCGAAATGAAATTTTTCCTCGACCGAATATTTTCCCCCGCGTTTATCTCGGAGTGTCTTTTTGCCATTTTCGCGAACGCTTCAAAAACGCGGGTTCTCTTAATTCCGGATACGGGGGCAAAAACGCTCTTAAATGCTGCAATGAAATACGCCGGGCGGAAAACGTTTGTTGGTTTTTCTACGGGCGCCGAATTATAAAAACGGGTTACGATGATTGTGGGAAAAATGGGGGTGGGCAATTTTCCGGTGGGATAGATTTTTTTTTTATTATTGGGGAAGGGTCGAATTATCTGTCGGGCTATTATTGCGTGGCGAAACTCGGGCTCGTTATGCAGAAGGAAAGCCGATATATCGGTGGAATTTTCGAGATGATGCTGGGTCTATTTCAAAGATGGAATTTGTGTTAAAATCGGGGGTTCAATGGTGTGTGGGGGGTGGGGGGGGGGGGTGTTGTATTGTTTTTGGATTGTTGATGAGGAGTATATGAGAATTTGGAAATGAGGGGGATGATAAATTTTTGTCGAAACAGTTGGGGCAATGGAGGAGTCAGCAGTGGGTTCTTTGGTGAATTTTTACGGATTTGTTCGAATAATTAACGAATGAAATGAAGTAAAATGAAATAAAATGTACAAATGACAGAACAGAAAGGAAATTTTCGATTCTAAAATTTTTAGTTCCTTATAAATCTAAATAATCGAATTTTTTCATTTTCAAACCACTGTATATAATGTTAAAACTTTGATATATACAATTTTAGTTTCAGAGCTTCTAAATTGAGGAACTGTCTAAGTTTTGGAATTTCTAAGTTGGTCAAATTCGTAACATTCTAATTGTCCGCAAATTTTTAGAATCACGATTATCAAAAATTCTCTGGAAATCATTAAATTTGTCTCTTTTGAGGTACAGTACATTTTTGAGATTACAAAAACAATTCGAAATGAACGAAATTTTCCGGGGTTCATTAAATTTAGGAATTTGCGAGTAATTTTCAGTGTTATTCCAGGGTTTTTCAAAGACTGAGCATAATTTTTATGAATTTTTCAAAGTTATTCGAAAATCAGCAAAGTTTCCAAAAAGCTTCAATTTTTTCATTATTCTCGACATTTTCTGAAATGCAGTAAATTGTAGACATCACACAAATGATTAGAAATGAATTTTCAAAGATTAAAAATTCTGAAATACTTCATCTACCAATGAAAAATTTTCAGAAATTGTTAACAAAATGTGTGTATGTAACTCGCGAAATGAACTAGATTACAAGAACAAAATTCCAAGAATTTCGTAACTCCCATCCTGCCATTCATCCAAAGTCATGAAATTGTCCGACAAACTATAATTATTCACATCCCCTTCCACTTCCACCCCCAAAAAACTTGGTTCTTTCTGCGCCGCTGAAACGTGGAAGAACAAGGGTAGAAAATCTCGGCCGTTTTCGAGTGCAGAGTAATTGTTGTGCACGGAACAATGGCTGGAAAAAATTTACACGTGCGTTTTTCGGTCAATTCACGAGAAAGGGTTGTTCTCTTATGAAGAGCCCTCGTGAAAAACAAGTTGGATGCGAGAATTTAGGTGGTATTTTTCATATTCCGAGGTTTGAAACATTTCAGGAGCATCTTGAATGTCGCGAGTTTTAAAGGGCTTTTCAAGCAAGAGTTTCGCATACAAAATTACTTTAAATCGCTGAAATTAGAATCATGAAAATTCGTTTTGCTGGATCGATTTTAAGTGCAGTTTTATAAAAAAACAAGAACATTTGCAAAATAATAAAAAAATTATATATTAATGATTTAAATATTAATATTTTCATCTATAGTTCGAAAAAATTGTAGTTTTTCAGTGCAATAAATAGCAATGGGGAAAAATTAGAATTTCTTTGAAAATCACAGAAAAAATGAACAATGTACTCGACTTCATTCATGAGAATTTTTTATATATAAATAATAAGCAATTTTTTTAAGCGCAAGTTTTACGAAGATGGTTTGTAAAAGGTGAGTGGAACGTAAAGTGTTAAAGATAATTTGTGTTTTATGTGCTTTGAACTTTCACGGAACAAATAAAGCAATCCATTCGAAAAAACATGAAATTCATGACTGCAGAATGCTTTTAATTATGAGAACTTTTAAAAGAGTACTCTCGTGAATGTAAAAAGGAGAAGTAACGCAAATGCAGCAATTTCCCGAGTGAAAGGATTTTCCAGTTTTTTGCAATGAAAAATTGTGATCTGAAATTCATGTCCATCATACTCGGATAACCGCCCATATTAATGAGACTGTCCTTAATTTAATCCAGTAATAATTCCGATAAAATCAATTCTGCATTATTAACTCATTTCAATTCAAAACTGCATTATGTACTTTATCTATAAAAATATTCTACGTTGGATTCTATGTCGCAATCGCCAATTTTGGCACGAAAATAGCTATTTTCATCCGAATTTTCGATCAAAAACTCGCTATTACCACACTAGTTGCAAAATCTACCATTTTCTTCTTCAAAAATCACTAATTACTTTTATTTCTGAAGCTATTCAAAAATTCGTTTATTACATCATTAAATCCACATAATTTTACTCCCAACTCTCACAAAATATATTGTGAGAAAGTATACTTAAAAGTATACTATAACGTATACTTGAAACACCGAACAAAATCATCCCCACCCCAGGGTATCAAAAAGCTCGTTTGTTACATTTTCCAGGGTAAAAAAAACACATTTTCCGCAGATAAAGAACCGCCGCGGCACAATCGAAAGCAAGGCACGTCATTTCCAACCGCGAAAAACTCCTCGTCGCCGACAATGGAAAATGCCCGCGCATTTCCCGTACAACTGTCGCTTTTCACGCCCTTCCCCCATCACGCGCCGCGGCGTCCCGACAATGCCACAAAACTTGAGAAGCAAAGCCAAATCCCACGGTCTGCCCCATTTAACCCCCGCGCAGCCAAGGACCCCCCCCGCCCCCGGGGGCTCTTTTTTTTCCCCCCCCCCCCCCCCCCCACACGTCCCGGGAAAAACCATGAAAGTATACTTGGGCGAGAGAAAAAAATTCGTCTATTCAAGGGATTACCCTTCAGGCATGCGAAAATTCTCATTATTTCATCGGCAAACATTTGCACGTTAATTTTTCGGATTTTGAGTTTTTGAATTCTTCGATTTTTAAACTTGAGGTTTCAATTTTGTTTATAATATAGAAAATACAATAAATTATACGAAATTCGGTCAAACAATTATTATTCTTAGTTAATTGATATTAAATTCTTTGATTCTCAGAATATTCCTCAAAATATTTGTACTATTTTGGATACAATTACTTCTACGATTTGGAAATAAAAAAAAAAAAAAAAAAAAAAAAAAAAAAAAAAAAAAAAAAAAAAAAAAAAAAAAAAAAAAAAAAAAAAAAAATTGACTATATTTTATAATTCTCGATCTGAGAATGAATCAGAAAATATGTAAAACTTGGATTCATACTAATTTTTTCATTCAATATTTCAATTCTGATGTCCACGATTTTTCAACTCGCAGAATAAAATTTATGGTTTTTCGAATTTTACATATTTTTATAATCGAATTTTCTGACCGAAAGTTTCAGTTTTCTCAAATTCAGATATTTCAATTGACATTTTGAAATTCGAAACCTAAAACTCCTGTTTTTTTCGAACTCAAACTCGAAAATTTGTAGATTCCCTCATTTTAAAATTTCGAATATTAAGATCCACACATTTTGAATAATTTGTATTTCCGAATTTCAGTTCTAACGGTTTCGATTATAAAACTTTAATAAAATTACAAAGTTTGAAAAACTTATAATTTTCGCATTTTTATATGATTGTGACATTTCGTGGTTTGAATTTTTATATCTGTAACATGAATTTAAATTTTCAAAATTCATAGATTCCTGAATCTGAACTTTTTAATATCAAATTCAGAATATATTAGAATTTCGGTGCTTTTAAGTATTGATTTTTTACCATTTCGATTTTAAATTTGAAAGATTTAGTGCCTCAGACTCACCTCAATTAATTTTCTAATTTATGAACTCCACAAGAAAATGTCTTACTAACACGACAAATTCAAATGAAATTTCATTACCACCGTATTCAACACTTTTTCTCTGAATAACGGATTTGAGATCTCTGAATTCGAAAAATTACAATGTTCGAATACTCAACCTTGAATCAAAAATTGCATAACTTAATAATTTCATAATTCTAAAATTGTCTGATTCTAAAATATAAATTCCTTCGGTTTATTTCGATTCGAACGACTAATTTATAACGTTAAACTTCAAATTATCGCAACATCGAAACTCGCATGTACACAATTTTCAAAAAGTAAAAATTTCAATTTTTCAACTTCGAAATTCAATTAAAAAAAAAAAAAAAAATAAAAAAAAAAAAAAAAAACAAAAAAAAAAAAAAAAAAAAAAAAAAAAAAAAAAAAAAAAAAAAAAAAAAAAAAAAAAACCAAAGCCCAAAAACCACTCACAAACTTAAATCCAGAAACTTTCTGCCCTACTACTCTCCCCCAAAATTCAAATTTTTCCACACTTTTTCTTCTCTTGCCGTCCACACTGAAATTCTTACACTTTAAGAAAAACATGACTCTTTTCCTACCCCAGTATCACAAATTCCACCCCCGGGGCTCCTCATGGGATCAAGCTTTTCCTGACTTTGGAAATTTCATCCGCCCGCCAGTGGATCATGTTGTCCCCGTGACCGCGGCGCTCGAAACCCTCGCTTCCCACCCCGAGAGCTCGCGAAAATAACCACCCCCTTAATACTCAACCCCCTTTCCTTTCCACCCCCCTCTTCCCCCGGAGTCACGCGAACTTGACAACGCCCGAGGGGGGCTCAAGGAAAATCCCGTTTAAAATAAAGAGCGCGCTTTCGCGATTTTACAACGTCTTACGTAACGCCGGCACCGATTGATCCACCCCCGGAGGGGGTATAAACGGGCGCGATTCCCGGGACTTTCCTGTGGAGCGACCCAGGGTTCTTCGCCCACCCCCCGCGTATTTTATTTATTGACATCGAAACGCTTCGATTGTTTTTTCGACAAATCTCGCGCCCGATGCGCGGTCACGTACACGCGTTATCGCTATTGTTACGCGGAAAAACAATTGGAGTTTTTTATAGGGGGTGGTAATTTTCTATCGAGCGAGGGAAGTTTCTCATGCAAAATGTGTCTAGAATATTGATGGAAAATTTTGAGATTGAACATTCACGGCGATGTAAATTCAGATTGGAAAGTTCAGAATTTGGAAATCTGAAATGTTGGAAGTTTCTGATATTTTTGAAAACTAATTTTTCTTAAAATATTATAGATTTTATGATTTGTACACGAGAAGATTGTTTATTCGGAATTGGATAATATATTTTATAACCTAAGAATATTTTAATACGTTCATTTTTTCGAATTTGCAAAAAAATGAAATGCAACTTTTGAAATTTTATGAATATTTTTAGAAATCCTGAGATTCAAGACGTTGTAAACTCAAATTGGAAAGTATGAGAATTCCAAAATTCGAAACGTTTCAATTTTCCAATATTCTGAAAGCTGAAAATTTGAAAAATGTCACGCAATTTCAGTGGTAAAATACATTCAGTCCATTAGAAAAATCATCAATCAATCAAAATCGACTACGTAATCGACGTATAACTTATTTTTATATCTTTGCGAGCAAATAATATTCCATTTTGCGGAAACGCAAAATGTTCGGTGATTCGTCACCCGATTTGACGTTCTTTTTCCTTTTATGAATGTTGTCTCCCGCAAAAATCGTCCCGTTTATCCGGCGATGCACGTGTAACCGCGTTCCATTTTCATCAATATTTCAATGGGCCAAATACGTTCGAAAATTGGGTACCGCTCGCGCGTCCTTAAAGGCGCGATATTTTCATTCGAGCATCTCGGGAAAATATCGATTTTCCGCTCCTCGCGCCGCGAAATCTTTTTGCCTTTATTTTCGACAAGAAGTAGGACTGCGAAGGGAAATCCGGCAATTCTGACATATTCCGCGCACGCTTCGATCCTATCTCGGCGACGTAAAATCATGCTAGTTTCGTACGTAAAACAATGCAATTCCATCGATTGTCTCGAGGTGGAAATTACGGTATATAGCGAAAGTTTTGGGGAATTAAGGGCATTTCGTGAGTGAATGAATTAGCGGGAAATTCGAGGTGAAAATGGAAAATATGTGCAATTTTCTTTTTTGAAATATTTAAATAAATATTTCAATTTATAATTTGACTCCAATTTTTAATTTTTTGAATATTTAAAAGAATTTGAGCGTTTCGAAGTATATGAAAGTTGTCGAGTTTCGAAATTTCTGAGGATCCGTAAATTTGAAAAGTGACGAAGTTTTGAAGAATTTCGAAGTTTTGGATCTGAAAACTCAGAAAATTATGACGAATTTGTGTGAATTTTGATATTTTAAATCATTTTGAAGTTTGGGAACTTTTCTGAAGTTTAAAAGGATTATTTATTTATTTATTTTATAGAACCAACGGGTGAAAACCCTCTAACAAAATACATAGATAATATATCAAATAGTTCGTTGTGCATGAAATAAGCTTAATTATAAAATTCTGATGTTTTGTAAGTTTATGAAATTTCGAAAATTTCAGAATTTTGATTTTCTGGAGGATATCAAAATTTCGAAGTTTTTTCAATTATATTGAAGTTATTAAGCTTTGAAATTTTTGGAGATTGAAAAAATTGCAAAGTTCTGTAGTTTCAAAGAATTTTAAAGTTTTGCAGCCAATAATCGTCCACATTTATGAAATTTTGATAAATTAAATGAATTTTGGGGTTTTTCAGTATTTAAAAGTTTTTATATTCAGTTGTAAAGTTGTGGAACTTTTGAAGCACTAGAAAATTTTGAATTTCTAGTATTCTGAGGTTTACAAGAATTATTCAATTCTAACGTTTCCAGAAGTTTAAAGAGTTCTGGAAATTTTAGAATTTCAATGATTTCAAGGATTTCTAAACATTTTCAAGTTTCGAAGTTTTTCGAAGTACATAGAGTTATTAAATTTTGGAATTTTCAAAGATTCGGACATTTGCAAAATTTCGAAGATTCTAAGAATTTTGAAATTATGCGGCCAAGAATTTTATAAATTCATTGAATTCTGATGAATTGAGGTAAATTTCGAAGTTTTTAAATTGTCAAGTCTTCGATCTTTTCAAGGTTTGGAAAGTTTTGAAGTTCTGGCATTCTGAAGTTTAAGGGAATTATTTAATTCTTAAGTTTCGGAAGTTTCTTAAGTTCAGGAGAATCTAGAATTTTAATGTTCTCGATACTGCTCTTTGAAGAATTTCAAACTTTCGAAGTTTTTGAAGACATGAAAGTTACCAAGTTTTGGAATTTTCTAAGATTTGCGAATTTGCAACGTTTCATAGTTTCTAAGAATTCTCAAGTTTTGCAGCTAAGGATAAACTTTGAAATTTAAACAATTTCAATGAATTTGGGCGAATTTTCAAATTGCCAAGCAAGAAGTTTCAAAATTGTGAAGTTTTAGAACTTTTGAAGCTTAGGAAATTTTTTGGGAGTTTTGGTAACTTGCAATTAGGGCGGATTATTCAGTTTCAAAGCTTTTGAAGTTATTAAAATTCCAAAGTCACTGAAAATTTCGAAGAACTCTATAGTTTTCAATATTTTCGAGTTCCTAAGTTGTTACGTTTTTATCTTTCTAAGGTTCTGTAAATTAAAAATTCTTGGAAAGCTAACGAATCACTCATGAATGAACTGCGTACAAAGCACACTATTTTTTCAACTCGTAATTAAAATCCCCTCTGGCAAATTTTTCTGGAAATTTCCATTTACGCTCCTTTTAGAAGCTTTATCAACAGTCATGATTTTATACCTACAGTAAATGTATTTCCATCACTTTTTTCTTGTTTGCTCTCATTCGATGCAACTGAATATCGATAATTTTAATGGGTTCTTAATAACGTTGACCCATATTTCATCCCTGATCCAATTCAACATCGCATTACACCAAGTACCAACTTTCCCTCGTAAAAAACGTTTCCATCATTTTCCACCAACAAATGACATCCGTAATTCAAACAAATGCATAAACATTGCTCCTTGTATTCGTTAATGGCGTTTATTATTCACACACCGCACCACCAGCGCTTTATTATTCATACAAGGAAAGTCCGTACGAGCAAAAAGTATGTTTCATTTTACCAAAATATCAATTATTCATACGCTAAATATGTATGCGTCGTGACGAGAAACTTTTATCCCCCAAATTCTAAACTTTCGGGAAAAACAAAGATGTCCACATTTTTCGCGACTTTTAAAACGGATAACGAAAACGTATAATTTTGTTCGGGAACTTGATTTAACGCGGAAAAATGGTGACAACTTTTCCGAGGGTAAAAATCGTCGTGAAAAACTCTCGGGAGTGAAAAATATCATTTCCTCTCGAGAATTCTTTTTTTCCTCGTTTTTCCAAGTTTCCGCTTTTTCGTACACGTCACGCGGCGGTTTCGAAGTAACTGCTTCTGGGAGTGACAATTTGAATTTCAATCAACAATTACCCCTCGACGTTTTCGAATTTCTCGGAAAATGTTGAACCGCCAAAATAGAGTTCATAAAATGCAAATGCAAAAAAGTGTAATTTTGGTCGAAACAAGGGGTGACTGCACATTTGCAAAATGCTAATTTCGTGACTCTCCCAGCTAATGAAGTTAGTTAAGTTAATGAGGTTGATTAAAAAAATAATTATCACGTGAAGAAGTGTGAAACTTCTGCGAGTT
>JAPYZK010015012.1:0-10195 GCA_030522785.1 Platygaster equestris | reverse complement strand
AATTTCAACTTTCCACTTCACGAAATTTCTTTCATTTCAACATGTAACTCATGCAAATTTTCAAATTCGTTAGATTTCTGAAAATTTTTCGACCTAAATTTAACTGTCAAATTCCAAATTGCAGAACATTGCATTTTCCGTGAATTATGGCAATGTGTTTTTGAACTTCAAATTTCGAATCAACGAAATTCCTCACATTTGGAGACGAAACACATTAAAATGTTCTTATTCGTCGACTTTTTTCGGAATCATCAATTCGCCTGAGATATCGAAATTTTAATGTTCGAATTCTGCATTTCCGAAATTTCTGAATTCTCAAGTAAAGAAAATTTTCTAATTTTTTTATTATTAAATACAAATTTACATTTTTGTTAGCTATTTTTCTATTCATTTTCAAAGTCAAAGAATTGTCAAAATTTTTGTCAAGATTTGATTTTTTGAATCTATTATTTCTGGACGACCAAAAATTCTAACTTGCAGTGTCCGAAAATTAAAAATCCAAAAATGTTATCGAAAATCACAGGTATGAAATTTTTGAGTGATAGAATATCCGAAAAATTCGAGACATGGTTTAGAAATTTCTGATAGTGTCGAATGACGTATTTCATAAATAATCATTGCATCTAATTCAAGAATTGTCAGAATTCTGAAATTAAGATTTTATATTTGAAACCTAAAAATTCTGGACCAATGAGAATTCATAGTTTTAATGTCTACATCGATATCGAATTTTGATTTTTCAAACAAAATATCAAAAGAATCCTAGAATTTTTAAAAGAAGATTTTTCAGTGGCAAAAGGCAGATTTTAGGGTAAATCTCTATCTCAAGTACAAGAATTGTGATAATTCTTGATTTAATATCGCATATTTGAAATATTAAAATTCTGGACAACCAAGAATTCAAAATTCAAAAGTCTACAATTTGAAATATTTTCAAACTTCTCTAAAAAATAACAGAATTCATATTTTTTCCCAACAAAATATCCAAGAAATCGTTGATTTTGTTAGAAGAGACTTTTAAGGTGCAAAAGACAGATTTCAGTAGGCAATCACGACCTTATCAAATCCGAGAAATGTGAAAATTCAAAATCAAGCATCCCATACTTCAAATCCTTCAATTCTGTGTTATCAAAACTCGTCTGACGAAAAATTCCCAAATCCTGAACAAATATCCCAAAAACCCAATTTTATTCCCACCAAAACATTCACATCATTTTTAAACTACTGAAAAAATAAAAGAAGTACCAATTGTAGTGTAAAACAGCGCCTTATCTTTGAGGGGGGAGGGGGGGGGATTGGCAGCCTGAAAACTATCTTTCAAGCAAAACTTTTTTTTTTATCAGACACGCTCTTACCAACGCCCTGAAATTACAACCCCCCCCCCCCCCCCCCCCCCCCCCCCCCCCCCCCCCCCCCCCCCCCCCCCCCCAACCCCCCGTCCCAGATCATCCCAAGAAAACCGACTCCCCATCCTTCCGCGAAGTGATAAAAATCAATTGGTCGTGGTCCAAAATCCTCTCGCCCTGTTGCCCGACGACAGGAAACTATTAAATTAATCAATCGGTGGAAGAGTAGAGAGCGCAATCTTGGTCGGACACGTCTGGGGCGAGGTAAGGGCGCCGCCGCTGCCGCAGGACGAGGGGGAACGCGCTATCGTATGCAATTTCTGCGAGCTTCTCCCACGTCCCTCGCCCCTATCATGGCCATCAGCATCCTCGCAAGCTCCTCGCGCGCGGAGCCTGCCTATCGAGCCAGCGCTAAAATGCCGCCGCTAGATAGAAGTGGCTGCCACGGCCGGGCCGCCGCCTCATTCCAGTGACGCTCAGGAATTCGCCAATTGGATTTTCTCGGGCTGCTTTTCACCCTCGCCCGCTGGAAAGTTTGCCGCGCTAGATGATGCAAAAGCTTCCTGCGGCGTTATCGCGTCGCTCGATAAAATAACATGCCAGTCCGTATCAGCGCTTGTCGATTTTCCAAATTTCATTTCGCCCCTTTGCCTCCCCCGACTGTCTTTTCCCCGGGCTTACATTGTTGGGGAGCGTTCGATAAAGCGTTGGGGCTTGGTGTTTTGTTGCTCTGACGGGTTTCAATGTGTTGGGGGGATGGGGGTGAAGGGGGCAAGATTTGGTGGGGAATGGGATTCGAGGAGTGTGAAGGTGTGACTGGAGTAGATAAGAGTGTTGCTGGGTGGCCAATCCTTTCTTGAATCAGAATTTTTTCTGAAAAGAATTTTGTTTAACTTATTTACGAATTTTGAGTGAATTCGATGGGAATGAATTTTCAATTGTATTATTTTTATTCGCAATTTGCTAATTTGAAAATGTTGAGAACACTTTCGTGTAATCGAGAATTTGAATACTTGGAAAACAGAGTCATGGATTCGGATTTTTTTTGTTATGCCTACCTAAAATCAAACTTCTTCCTGCCACTGAAAAATCTTTTTCAACTGATATGAGTATTTTGTGGATATTTTGTTGGAATTTAAAGTCGATCCTAAGATTTTTGAATGTAATTCGAAAATTGTTGTCAAATTTGTCGACATCTTGATTTGGAATTTTTGGTTGTCGAAAATTTGGAGATTTCAAATGTGGAATCTTCAATTGCCAATGAAATTTGATGGACTTGAGATTTTTTATAAGTTTTATGGTGGAATGTGAGAAATTTCGTGAAATGGAAATTCGAGATTCGACATTCGTTACTCAGAATTACCGGAAATCGGAATTCTGTTGGATCTAAAATTGAACGTAAAATTTCAGATAAAGAAATTTGCAATATGAATGTTATTGATATTAAAAACTTCTGAGATATGTGTACAAATTTCCAATCTGGGAATATTGAAAACTTTAAACTGCAACTGTTAAAAATAAAAATTTTGAAATCTCAAATTTGGTATACCGGGAGTTTTCAAAAAATACCCGATCGTTATAATTATTGTAATTTTGAAGAATTTTTGAATTTTTGAAATTATTGAAGTGTCTCTATTTTCTAATTTTGGGATGTCCACAAATGTTTCAGGATGGCCAGAATTCTATCAGTGTGAACTGTAAAAATGCTAAAAATCGGAGAGTTCTGAAAATGTCTAAAAGTTTGAAAGTCTTTCAAATTCTTCCAATTACTCAAATTTTTGAGACTCTTTAAATCAAGAAGGAATGTAGAATTATGAAGAATCTTACAAGTCCGAAGAATTCGAACATTTTCAAGTTGCTTGAATTTTTGCAATTTCAAATAATTTTAAGTTCCTCGAATTTTTCATGAGTTACAGAATTTTCTCGTTCCTCAAAACATTTAAATTTTTCAAGTGCGTCGAAATATTCTGAAGTCTTGAAATTTGTAAAATATACTAAAATAACAAAATTTGATAAATTTTTAGAATTTCAGACATTTTTGAACTCCTAAAAAATTTGCATACCTCCAAAAAATTTTAGAATTCTAGAAAAATTTGAAACTGTCGAAAAATTTCTAGAATTTTTAAAAGCTGTAATATCAAGAATTCTTAAATATACTAAATTCATAACATTTCTTAAAATTTTCAAAATTTCTGGAACTAGAAAAAATTCTGATATTTAAGGCGTTTAAAGTTTTTTAAATTCCTCTGAATTTTGAAAATTTGCATGCCCCTAGAGTTTTTTGTAATTATAGAAACCTACGAATTTCCCGAAGAGTAAAATGTATTTGACTTCGGAAATTGCTAAAATTCACGATTTTTCAAACTTGGAAGATTCATAAATCCGAATGGAAACCTCCAAAAATTCGATAATCTTACATTCGAATATCGTGTGTTTTTTAAATCTTCGAACTGTTTGCATTACAGAGTTTGAAACTTCAAATTTTTGTAATGCAGAAATTTTTGAAATTCCAAATTCTGATATCTAGAATTCGACTCCTGGAATTTTATATGTATGTTAAGAAACTGGAAGAACTTGCGCACTCGAAACTCGAATAATAGTGACAGCGAACTAAAAATTCGATATTTCAAATCTTGAATAGTTGTGAAATTGAAGAAATTCTGAAATTCGTATTCTCAAGAATTTTCTAATTTCAGGACTTCAGTTGATCAAAAATACTGAACTCAATATTCACAATATTAAATTTCAGGAACTCAAAGACACAAAATTTAAAGTTCAGCATTTCTTGTCCCCCTCAAATGTCCCTAAAATTCCCAAAAACCTTTCAGTTCAGGAGGAGACCCCCTTCATTGGCATTACTACAGTAGAATTCCACTAATAATATTTTCTTCTCAATATTCAGGAATTTTTTTCTGCACTTCAGAAAATTATTCACCCATGTCGATGAAACTGATTGATGCATCACAGGAATAATTTATTGTACAATAAATTAGAACATTTTAAACATATGTATATTCTGAAATATGTAATGTCCGCTTCTTCCCGAACTACAAATCACCCCCCTCACTAATGTTCATAGTCCAACGTGCCACGAAGCGACTATTGGCATGTGGACTATTCCATTTATTTCCTGACTCTTGTACTTCCGTTCGCGCAAAATTGATATATTTGGTATGGAGCCAGGACAGAAGAAAAGGGGAGTGGAAGTCTCGGCCATTTTCGGTTCCCGATCCAATTTCATGTTGAAAGATGGAATTGAAACTGGATAGTTCTCGACGCTCAAATAATACCACTCGAGAAAAAAAATCCGAGGCCACAATCGAGGCTGGCTCGAATCCGAGAGCAATGAGAGGATAAAAAGAAGAGAAAGAAAAAGGCCGGGGTAAACGAAGGGTATTGGTAAACACCGTGTACTTCTACTGTTCTCTTCTCATCCGTTGGGAATGATTTTATAATCCGAATACTGTAAATATACAGTGAGTTTTGCTTCTTTGTTTTTGTCCGCTTGGTTGAATGTTGGAAATTAACTGGGGAATGTGGGGAAGTAGAATGGTAGAGAAACATTTTGTGACATAGAAATGTTCATACATGTGAAATAATGTAAAATGTTGAATTCTATACATAATGTTGATCATGTGGACTGGTTTTGGTCAAATCTTGAAGTTTATTTATTCGGACGTGAGTAAATGTAAAATAATGCAATTCTTTTGCGATGTTATTAATTCGGAAGCCTGGTTTTTATGAATCTATAATGCAAATTCTAGTAATTTTTATGAAAGTTTTTGTGAAATTTTCATGGCGAAAATATGGAACACAAACCATAATGACTTAAGATACAACAATTCGTACAGTAGGGCCTATTTTTAGGATATCGTACTGAATTTAGGAATTTTTCGGAATTTCAGAGGGCATTTTGTTGCGACATAAAAATATATTTTTTGTGTGAAATCTTTGAATTACTAAAATTCCAAATTATGAATTTCGAGTTTGTTATTTTAGATCCACTTGGGACCCAAAATTTGAAATTTGGATACTATGCATAAATCTGAAATACAAAATTTCCACACTTTTTAAAATTTGCAGTGTCAAATTTTTTAGTCAGTATTATTCGAGTCTTGAATGACTAATTTTTTCCATTTTCCGAACATATTGGATTCTCGAAACTCATTTTCAGAGTTTGTGCTCCAAAATTTGACAAAATTATGGAACATTGAGTTTTCATATTTTTAACAGTCAGATTCGTATAATCGAAAGATTTTTGATACCTCTGAAATTTCAAATTTGAAACTTCTGAATTTCGTGAGGTTTAATTGGAAGTTTAGAATTTTCTTGGATTGCGAATATGTGAATTTAAGACATTTCCCAATGTTGTTTTCATGAAAAATCGAAAAAGTTTCCAATCTGAAAATTATTGTTAATAATAAAAAACACTTTCCAATCTGAAAATTATTGTTAATAATAAAAAACACACATTTTGGATCTTGAGAATTCTGTGTTATGATTGTAGAATTCCGAATTTTCAATTAACTTTAACGCATGAAACTCGTAAAAATTCTCGAATTACTCAGGTAAATGAAATTATTAAATTGTCTAGGACACCAAATTTCGAATGTTCGAATGTTCTGAACCCCGGAATATAGAATTTTTTCGAATTCTCTGATACTTCAAATTGCTTGATTTCTGCATTTTTTTTGGTTCCGAATGGTTTAGAATTCTGCACAACCAAAAATTTCCAAATTCAAAATTTAGAAATTTAAAAATTGCGAAATTCGAGAATTGCCAGAATTTGAAATTTTTCAAATAGCAAAATTTCAGAAATTCGTTATTTGCAAAACTTCCGATTTAAGGTGAAAAATTCTAAAATCCAGATTTTATTGTAACAAAAATGTAAGGAAAATCCTTAAATTGTTCCAATTTATAGAAATTGTGACAAAGTCTCGAAATTGTGACAAATTTTATAATGATAAAAGTATTTAAAGTTTTTTAATAAATCTCAGAATTTTCGATATTTTCGGAATTTTTGAATTCTCCAAGTCTCTTGAAATTTTTAAGTATCTTCGAATTTCCGGAATTTTTCATTTCCCTTGGAATTTTTGTCATTTTTGAAATTATATTTTGAATAAATCATATTCAGACACTTATCCTAAATTTTCTGAAATTCCAAAATTTGATGTTTTTCAAGATAGTCTGGAACTTGTTGAATTTCCAATCTCTTTAAATTTTCAGAATGGTACAGATTTTCAGAATTAGCGGAAACTCCCAGAATCCACAAAATTTTCGAAAATTCTGAAAATTTACGTAACTTTTAATATTCTCAAAAATTTTTCAATTATCCTAATTCTTCAAATTATTTGAATAGTTACATACATACAATTATTGTCAATATCCAATATTTTCATAAGTAAATCTTGTAATTTTTGCAAGTTTTCAAATTTTCACATTCATGATGTCCCTGGAATCTGAACTTTATTTCCAACATATTCTTGTATATTGACTTCCAGACTACGATAAATCGTCTTGAAATTCAAAAATCTTGTCATACCTGAAAGTTTTTGGATTTCAAAATTTTTTAAGTTATACACTTTGAAATTCATCGGAACGAAACATTAAAAAAATCCTCGAATTGTTCAAAAAATTTCAGTCATCACCTAAAATCCGAGAATCGTCAGAATTCTAAATTTAAGATGCGATATATTCTGAATCTTTGAATTCTGGTCTACACAAAGTCATCAAAAAATTCAAGAACCTTGTAATTCCTCAAATTTTCCAAATTTGGAGATTTTTCGAGTACTACAGTCAATTAACTTCATGTTCAACAATATTTTACAACAAAAAAATCCTTGAATTGTTCGTAAAATTCTAATTTCTACCGAAAATCCAAGAATCGTCAAAATTTTACATTCAAGATTATTCATATATTCTAAATCTTCTAACTCTAGACTACAAAAAATCGTCTAAAAATTAAAAAATTCTCAGATCACAAACGGAAACCACAAAATCCAAATCAATTACCAACAACATATTGAAAAAATTCCCCGAATTATTCAAAAAAACACCATTTTCTAAAGGCTAAAGACATAATTTGGTAAAAAATGGCACTCTATCTAAGAAAATCACTCATTAGCCTTTTAAATTCCCAACAATTCGTCCATTCCCTTAAAACCATGTCCAAATTCCCACCCCAAACACCAAAGGCTCACGAAAACCCTTCTAAATATTCCAATCTTTCCGATACAAAATCGCCTCGGGCGAGCTCTGTTTTTGGCTTTTCCCTGCGCTCACGTCCTCATACAAGCGGGCAATGCATAAAATGATATAGGGGGTAAGGGATCCCCGAGATCCCTGTAGCACAATCGCGAGGTTTACGAAGTTTACGGTAACTTGGACTCCGGACGCAGATAAGATATTCAAATAGCCAAATACCGAAGGGAATTGGGGGTTTCGAGACAAGTTGAATGCGGTGGTTCGATACCAGAAAACAGCGCGCATAAAATGGGATCCCAGCCGAAATTTCATTATGCAAATACAGTCATTTCCCGCGGCGCGAGCCGCCTCTATTTTTCAAAGCGACTAATTGCATTCGCACGGTGTGATCGACCGTGGATTATGTACATCGCGAGCATGCTCGCCATCAACGCTCATTTGTTGTGCTGTTTCTCATTTCTCATGCATGGATTTTTTCATATCGTGTCATGCATGAGCTTTATCGACGAATCGTGTGTCACGCGATGTGTCAATTTTCGTTTTTTGCGTGGTTCGATTATGTGCGGGGAAGTATCATTTTCTATTAACGTTTGTACGAGGTTGCGCGAAACACTGTGGTTTTTAATGTTATTTTTATCTGGGAAAATGAGATTTATTTCGCTGTTTTTAGTCTCCGGTGGTTGTATTACACATGGGAATTTTCGGGGCTCTGAAAGGTTTGTTGGGAAGATCTTTCGGGGGAGGAAAAAATTCGCCCTAGGCTTTTGAACTCGCTTTTCATAATTCTTTTCTGGTTTTCGTCACTTCTCTTTTGATTAAGTTTTCAGTATCTTATAAGAAAAAGCTTACGAATTATTTTTAAAATTCTTTAGAAATTGACTGAACAATATTATCATGAATTTTTAGACTTTTCAATTCTCGGAATTTTTGAGAAATTTTATATGTTCAGAATGTTGAAGAATATTCAAATTCTCGCAATTTCTCAGAATGATAGAAATACCGATAATTTTTGGAATTTCTAAAATTCTAAGGATGTTCTGGATTCTCGAAATGTCCAAAATTTGCAACAGTCTCAAAATGTTTAATATTCTTTTTCTTAATGAAATTTTCTGGATTGTTAGAATGGTCTGAATTTACCAAAACTTGTAAATATTTTAACTTCTCGAAACTATAAGGTTATTAAAATCTTCCAAATTCTTAAACTTTTCGCTATTTTTATAAATTTTTTCCTCTAAAACCTCTCTAAATTTCCCGAATTATTTACCCTATTAACATATTTTTTTCAATTTCAATAATTTTTCTGATTCTCTAAATTTCCCGCAATTCTTGAAATTTGCTTGATACTTGGCATTTCATAGATTATGAGAATTAACATAATTTAAGAAATCATCAACATTTTCGGAATTTTGAGAATCGCTGAAAATCTCAAAACTACCAAAATTGTCACAAGTCTGAGAATTTTCAAAATTCTCTGAATCTAGTGAAATTTACAAGATTTAAGACATATTCGTGAGAACATTCTAAAATTTAATTTATTTTCAAATTTTCCCCCACTGTTCACATTTTGAGAATTTATAAAATTTTTTTGAATTTTGAAAATTGTAATAAAATTGCAAAATCAATGATTGCTGTTATCGAAATTTCCGAAATTTTTCCAATTGCTGAAATTTTTAGAACAACTCAGTATTCGAATTTTAGAAATTCTGACTCAATTTTCCTTGGTTTACGAAACTTTTTAAACCTTTCAAAATTCACGAATGCTTGTAAGTTGGATAATTTGAGTGATTTCTCGAATTCTTAGAATTTTTAAACTTTGAAAAATCATTAAAATCAGTTCTTTGAATTCTTAGACTCTCTAAAAATCTTCAAATTTCCAACATTTTACAAGGTATGAGAATTTTTGGAATTTCGTAAGTCTCGTGAAATTTCTAAGATTTCCGGAATGTTTGGTCATGGGATTTAATAATTTGGGAGATTTTCAAAATACTTAAGTCATGGAAAATTAGGCAATTTTAAATTCTAGAAATTTCTGAAATTTCCGAAATTGCGAAAATTTTGACGGAATATGGGAAATTATTCATGTTTTAAATATGTTCAAAATTCTCAGAATTTCTGACATTTCAGAACGTCTCAATATCTGAATTTCCCAAATTCCATCTTAATTTTTCTAAACTGTGAGAAATTTTTTGATTTTCAGAAAACTTCCAGAATGCTCTAAATTTGCGTAACTGTTAGAATTTACGGAATTCTGAAGATTTTGGAAATCAAAAAAGTCATCAACATTTCCGAAATTCCCAGGATCTCTGTGAATTTTGAAGTTCCTTGAATTTTCCGATGTCTGGAACTTTACTGAATTTTCTCAATGCAATTCAATTTTTTTCCGATGTCTGGAAATTTACTGAATTCTCTCAATGCAATTCAATTTTCATGAAACTTGGAGTTTTCGTCTTAAAATGCGAAAATTCAGTGAATTCGCCAAATCTCACAGTCATGAATACTTTAAATTTGTTAAATTCCTGAAGTTTTTGAGGATTCAAAAATTGTGATATAGTGTCAAGAATTACTGTTGTTACAAAATTAACCAAAATTTTGAAAACGTCTAAATCTCTAAACATATCAAATCTTAAAAAATCAAAAAATTCTCT
>JAPYZK010014931.1:0-10380 GCA_030522785.1 Platygaster equestris | reverse complement strand
CTCCCCCCTTTTTTCAAAGGGATTCTTTACTCACTACTCCGTTTTATTTTATCGTATCGCACTCACAAGCACATTTGGGTGCGAAAAAGGCGAATTTTCTGCTGGAAAAGTACTTTCCATAATACTTTACTTGTTATTATATAATTATAATATTTAATAATAATATAATAATCTATAAACAAATAAAAATAAATTTCACCCCTTGAGAAAAATATATTTCGGAAAAAGTATCGATTATATCTGTGAATAATAGATTGCAGACTATTGCAGTGGTTACCAACCAAACGATTTGACGGATCCTCCATTATTGTGAAAATTTGACATTTCCGACAAATATTGGTTTTTCAGAGTATTTGGGGTATTTTCCCGTTTTTGAGTGTTGAACTACTTTCAGTGAACTGAAAAACCATTTTCACGCAGTAGCAATAGTGACTTCCATGCGAAAACATCGAAAAATCACGTAAATACGCTTATATTGCATTGCGAAAAATCGCTACATAAAAATTTTTTCGATCATGATTTTTGAAAAATTCAAATATGTTGGTCATGTTCGACTCAAAAAACTTAAACTAGAAGGCAAACCCTTCAATTTGATCGGTGAATGACGGCTGTAAAAATATTGGTTCATTTTTTACAGCTAGTTAAAAGGTGGGTTCAAACCCCTCACTCTAACCTCTATCTATTCCTATCAATTCTAATTGTTTTCCATACATTCCTATCGATCCCCTATAAACTCCTATTAATTCCCATTATTTACCATCGATTCCCATAAATCCCCATCGATTCCCCTCAAGTCCAATCGATTCCCATCAATTTCTATCAAATCCCATCAATTCTCATAGATTTCCATCAATTCTAATCAATTTCCATTAATTCCTATCTATTTCCAATAATTCCCAGCATCGATTCTCCTTCATTTCTATCTATCTATATCGATTCCCATTTTTTTCATAAATTCCTAACGATTTCCATGAACCCTTATTTAGTCTCATCATTTCTCATCGATTCTCATCAACTCCCATCAAATCCAATCGAATCCTATGAACTTTCATCAATTCCAATCAATTTTTATGTATTTTTATGTATTTTCATCCATTAATATCGATTTCCATCAATTTCCACTAATTCCTATTGTCTCCTATCAATTTACATTGATTTTTAATAATTTCCAATGACTCTCCGTTAATTTCCATTAATTCTCAATAATATCTATACATTTTTCAAGGATAAAATGTTTGTCTAAACGTGGAGAGGGATTTATAAGAAGAAATTACTCAGTAGAAATTAATTGATTAGACAAAAATACTTACATGGAAACCTGAATGGGAGTTGGTTTATATTTATATTTACTATATGGTATATCACGTGGAGAACACAGTATGGTTGTAATCCTATGTTTTTGTACGTATTTCAATTATAGGTTTTTTTCCCACGTGTTTATTCAACTCATTTTTTTGAATCTTTATCTTTTTATGATAGAAAGTTCCGTATGGAATAAGGAGCAGTTTAGTCAAGGAGAAGTTTGAATTATCAAGTACAAAAATCTTTACGAACAAAATCGGAATATCATAAGAAATGGAAAAATTGAAAAAATTTTTTTAAGAAAAATTTTGGAAAAAAAAATTTAACCAAATTTGGGAAAAAATTTCTGAAAAAAAAATGAAAAAGAATTTATTTTATATTTATTTTGAAAAAAATTAGGAGAATGATTTTTGGATTCCTACATTACCGACGCCCCACTCTAGTCACGTGATGGGAGGAGGAGTGGGGGGGGGGGCAGAACTCTCCTAGCCCTACTACTTATCAGACCACCATGGACTGAAATGTGATGACTAAATACTTTCATGCATTGACCTTCAAAGATATCGCAGTAACTTGACGTGTGGTTGCACCAACCATAAGTGAGGTTAGCACAAGTGTCATTATTTGTTGGTTCTGGCAGCCATATTGTTTCCTCCGTGCATGTAACTAGTACAATACATTTTTTTTTTATATTACGCATACAATATTTTTTATCTGCGCTCTTTACCATTTTCTTTTGTAATTGTACAGTATGTAAATCGTTATCGAGTAAATAACATAGTAATATACAACGATTTTTGTTTCAGGTCAGTCCATTTTCCGGCTTGAGTCGTTGTCATCGAACGCAAGGTATTTATCGTGTGTATTTGATACCCTCTGAAATGTGATTCAAAACTTTTAGTCAAGAATTATCTCCTGTTCAGAGACGCGAATAGAAACGTCGGATACATTTCTAAACAACAAATTCCGCGGAAAAAATCTGACGATCATTATATAAATATCGGTATCGGAAATATGAATCTTTTCATGACTCGACCATTACTGGAGCAGTTAATCTGAGAAGAAATATCCTTACGCGATAGTAATCAGACTCAATGTCTTTCGCTACATGCGCTACGACTTATTTATTCTTATTTTGCAATTACCTAGAAAGTAGGATACGTAATACGAAGTACATTATGAGTTAAAACGTTAAACGCAGCAGGGGTTTGGTAAGCGCGCAACTTTAACACATAGCATCGATTTTAGACGAGTTTTTTTATGTTACTGATAAAATACATATATCATTATTAGTTACTCTAGAGTTTCTGTACGGGATTAATTAATAGCAGTTGAAAATAATTCTGAAGATTTAAGAACATTCCGATAACTCCATTAGTTGGTTAGGGATTAGCATCGTTTTTTATTTTCTATTAATTTTGGGAGCATGATTTTGGTAACAAATTACCTCAGCGACAAACTATTCACTAATTACTCAAACGCATCCACCAGATGCAAAAAATGAAAATTCACTATGAAATCATTCGTATGGAACGTATAGTAATCATTAAGAGTCAATGGGAATACACGAAAAGGCATTGTACATTATTAAAAATAAATGGAAATTGATAAGAGACTATAAGCAGGAGTGGAAATTTACAGTAATCGATAGGAATTAATGGAAATAATTGGGAGTTTATGTGAATAGATAAAAATTTATGGAAAACAATAGAAATTGATAAGAATAGATAGGAATAGATAAAAATTCATAAATAAATAATTGATGTGAATCGATGGGATTTGATGGTAGTTGATGAGGATCGATGGGAATTGATGAGAATAAATGGGAGTTTATGGGAATGAATAGGAATTTATGGAAAACAATATGGAATTGGTAGGAATTGATGGGAATTGATGGAAATCGATTGGAATTTATGGAAATCCATAGGAATTAATGGGATTCGTTAGAAATTGATAGTAATTGATAGAAATCTATGGAAATCAATAGGAATTAATGTAAATTGATAGGAATCAATGGAATTTGATGGGAATTTATTGAAAACAATAGGAATTGATGAGAATCTATAGGAATTAATGGGACTCGATAGAAATAATAATAGAAATTAACTGATGGCCGGATTTGATTAAAATGGATGGGAATCCATGGGAATCAATAGAGATTAATGAGGTTTACTGGAAATTTTATGGGGTTCGATAAGAATTTTCGGAAAAATTAGGAGTTGACGGGAATTTAAGGGAATTGATGGGAATCTATGCGAATAGATAAAAATTGATAATCATTCGTGGGAATTAATGGGAATAGATAGGAATTCACGTAAATTTTTGGGGATCGATGAGAATTGATGGAATTTGATAAGAATTCATGGAGAACAATAGGAATTGATGGGAATTTGAGGGAATTGATGAGAATCCATGGGAATCGATATAGAGATTGATGAGGTTTACTGGGAATACATAGAAATTTATGGGGTTCGATAAGAATTCATGGAAAAATTGGGAGTTGATGGGAATCTGAGGGAATTGATGGGAATCTATGGGAATAGATAAAAATTGATTATCATTCGTGGGAATTGATGGGAATAGATAGGAATTCATGTAAATTTTTGGGGATCGATGAGAATTGATGGGAATCTGAGGGAATTGATGAGAATCCATAGGAATTGATGGGATTCATTAGAAATTGATAGAAATCTATGGGAATTGATAGAAATTGATGCGAATCGATGGAATTGATGGGATTCGATAAAAATAATTGTAGGAACTGATGGCCGGATTCGATTAAAATGGATGGGAATCCATGGGAATCGATAGAGATTGATGAAGTTTACTGGGAATACATAGAAATTGATAAGCTTCGATAAGAATTCATGGAAAAAATGGGAACTGATAGGAATTGATAGGATTTGACAAAAATGTGTGGAAATCGTTGGGAATTGATGGGAATCGATGGGATTCGATATGAATTGATGGAATTTCATGAGTATTGATGGGCATTGTAAGGAATTCATGGAAAACAATGGTAGTTAATGAAAATCTATGTAGGAATAGATAGGAATCGAAAGGGGGGGGGGGGGGGGGGGGGGGGGGGGGGGGGGGGGGGGGGGGGGGGGGGGGGGGGGGGGGGGGCATGTTTTGTTATAATATAGGAAGACGAATTGATATAGTAAATACATCAATGACCATATCTCAAAAATCTCTGTCTGTTTCCAAAAATAGTATCATAAAGGCTCCTGCCTTTCCACTTTCTTCCTTTCACGACACACGTTATACAGAATGCAATACCCGCGTAAAAAAGGGGCAAATTTCAAATAGCGATACGAAGGACTCGAAAGGACACTGCCCAAAAATAAGGGTTTTAGATATCGCATTGAAGTTGGTACGAAATGCATAATCGAGGCGAGGCTGAACGTCACGCCGAGGAATAAGGGGTTTCACGCTAGATTGGAGAGACCGGCGGCGATCGGTTTTTTGCGATGTGTGCTCGTGTGTGTGATATATGTGTATGTGTACGACGTATAAACGAGATGTATGCGATCTCTGGCGCTGACTCAGCGCATGCGCCGGCTTCCATATTATAATTCAACCGGTTTCGAGTCGCTCTCGGTTTTATTCCGATGGAGCGGACGACGGTCTCGTTGCTCTCCGACCACCCGTTTTATTCTTGTCGCATTCGTCGCATTCGCATTTCGCCGTTGAGCGGGGGTGCGTAAAAGCCCGCGCGATTTATGGAATCGTCCGCAGGCGCATAAATTTCGTACGCTCGCGTTTTGCACGGAACGACAATGCGAGATCGGATCTTTCTTTCTTTTCCTAGGAGAAAAATTGGAGGGGTGGGGATGGTACAATTGTTGTTAGTTGGGGGAGGAAGGTTTGAAGATTTTTTCGATCGCAGTTTTTACCCCTTGAATGTTATTGGGTAAAAGTTGTTCGATCTAATTGAGCAAACAAAACTGTTCATATTTCTTCGATTCCCAATTTTTAGAATCATATATTTGTCTACAAGTTTCCTGGAGTCCTCAAAAACCGTTCATATTGCATAGATATTCCATAGAGACCCATGGATATGACAACAATATTTTTAGATATCGTTGTCATATGAAACTTCGATTTCACACTGATATACGTAGAAGTGTCATAAACATCCGTAGACATTTGATAGGTTATGGGACCTGCATCAACTTTGCAATAGGTTAGGTCACGTGAGGTGTTCGGAAATTTTTTGAGATTCGTAAAATTCCTTAGCAGAGTGCCAAGACGAATTTTGTGACTCCCCACTCCTCCGTCATTCACTGCTGCTACTCGCTCCTGCGACGGAGTGGGGGAGAGAGTTCCATTGAGAAATAGAGGTGAGAAATAGAGGAAAAGTTTGGAGGGGGCGGGGGGGGGGGGGGCGCAGAATTGGCTTTGCTATTCTACTTTCCTTAACAGAATCTGTTGGGGAAATTTAATGGATTTCGTCTAATGAATTCTATAATTCGTATTGGAATAGACAAAACTTGAAACAATTTGAAAATTCTGGGCTCGATCAAAAATGTGTAAAAATTACTGACAGACAGAACTGTTTCTCATTTCAATACATATCGAATCGAAGCGAAAAACATTGCCAGAACCTTTCCTCTTTGGCATTCCTCTGGCGCGACGAATCCGGGAATCGCAGTTTTTCTCCCCTTTTATCATCATCGCGATCGGTGTCCGAATTTCAGTAGCCGATGCGTCTTTTCGCGAGTCTTGATTTCGCTCAGGACGATCGAAAACGGGGATAAGCAAGCGAGAACTCGGCGCTTGAACCGATCCCAAAAGGCTGAGGCGCCGAAACGCGCACGTCAAAAGAAGCGGTCCCGGGGACCTTCGGGCCTCGAGCTGCATTATGCATGAACTCTCGTTACGATTTTCAACGATCGTTGAAACCGACCGAAACTTTTATTACAACGTACATGGCCAATCTTTGTCAAAATATCTCACTCCGCGCAGGATTTTTAATTCTTCTTCAAAAATTATTATTCACATCGATAAAAAACTGTTGATGATGATATCATCGGCCATTAAGGGGTAGTCCATGAATCACATGACGCTATTAAAGAGAGACGCAAATATGATACAAGATGAGTGGAAAAGAGACAGAAGTAGCATCACGCATCACGTAGTTTATGGACGACCCCTGAGGTAGGTCTGACACATTTGCAACCGGTGAAAATTTTGGGAACTAAATGATTGCTTTTTTTGCAAGCCTGGCTCGAAGCTTGATTTTTCTTCAAATGGCTCAGCACCACCCAGTGAACCAATGAGTTCACAATGAGCTCCCAGTGAGCTCGCAGTGAGTTGGAAATTTCCGCCTTAAGGTGAGGTAAAAGTGAGCTGACTGTGAGCTCACATGTAAATTCATGTGAGCTGTAGTGAATACGCGCATAACTCGAGAATCAATACATAATAAATTCTCAACTTCATGGCGCATTGGGGCATTAAATTTTTTGCCAATTGAATGTCCGGACTCAAAGTGTCGCCGACAGGCGTCGTCGTGGCGCCCAAAGTCGAATTCCGATCGTCTAATAAATCACGAAATCACGCAAGTCCAAGCCGGGAATCGAAAAGGGCCATCAAGATCGCGGTGGGTGGCGATTGATGCCACTTAATACATGTGTGTACAAAAGTGTCCGTTTAAAACCGAGAACCGAGTTATCTGGGGACAAGAAACCGGACTGAGCGCAACGATCGTAATGCGATTACGCGCGATTGTCGGTGCATACGTATATACATATTATTATCATGAGTACGAACGTGGCGAATGAAAGGCGTGCGCATACAAATCAGAAAGTCTGGTCTTAGGGACGTGAATTTGGACAAAGAGCAATTTGATTGATATGTGTATTTTGTCAGGGTTTGGAACATTACTTGGAAAACTGTAACGCGTTATGTGACCATTACTTGGGTAAAATATGTACTTCCTTACGTTACCGCTACTCCGAAGAAGAAAATCGTTAGTGTTACTTTCTTTAGGAACCCAGAGAACCATTCTCAAAGTTTTGTCAAAATATTCCGCTTTTATTGGGCATTTATGGGTAAGCTTCCCCATAAATGCCCAATAAAAGCCGAATATTCTGACCGAACTTTGAGAATGGTTTAATTTTATAAACATGAAAATTTATCAACATTCAGACATCGAAAATTAGTGGACAAAGAACGATATCAATGGATTTTGTTTCTCAAGCTGTTTATTCCGAATCCTAGTGAATTTGAATTCCCGAAACTTGAAAAACTGGACTCTTGTCTTTAAAAAATAAAGAACTCCAGAATTCTTCAAAATCTTGTAATACTGAAAAATCTTCTACATTCTCAAAACTTGCAAAACTTAACAACTCTTTGTCTTAAAAAAAAAAAATAAATAAAAAACTTCAGAATTCTTCAAAATTTTGAAACACTAAAAAATCTTCTGTATTCTAAAACTCAAGAACTTCGAAATACTTCTTTCAAATTCTCCAGAATTTCTAAAATGTCTTCAAGTTTAAAAACTGAACAACTTTCGAATTCTTCATAACTACATAATTTTTTTTTTATTCCTACGAAATTCAGAATCACAGAATTTTGCAATTCTCCAAAACTTCCGAATTTCGAAACTCCGAAAATTCGAAATTCTTCGGAATGTTTAAAAATAGTCCAAAACTTCTAAAAATGCCGAAATTCCAAAACTACGAAATTCTTTCAAAATTCCGATCTTTTTCAAATTCATCAGAACTGTGAAATCTAGAAAAATTAAAAACTCCAAAATTAGCCAAAATTTATGGAATTCATAACTCTAAGACTTTTGGTTTCAGGTTCTCCAAAATTCGTTCAAACTTTCGAAAAGTCGGGAATATATAAAAATCCTTAAAATTCGACACAACATCGAAATGCCAACGCTAAAAACTTCAAAATTCTCCCAAACTTCTAAATTCCAGAACTTGTGAATTCAAAAATTCGTCAAAACTTTCAAAATGTTAACAAATTGTGAATATTCTGAAACTTGACAGCTTCAAAATTCTTTGATACTCCCAAATTTTTTTTTATTCGTCACAACTTCGAAATACCAAAACTTCAGAACGTTTCAAATTCTGAACACTGAAAAATCTTACATCTTCCGAAATTCCGAAACTTTCAAGCCATAAAACTTAAAAACTCTCCAAAACTTTCGAAAAATCTGAATCATAAAATCAAAACGCTTCAAAATTTTTCAAATCTTCTAAATTCCGGAAATCCAAATCTTTGCTATTCCCGAAAATGTCAAAACTTTGGAACTTCATGATTTTGAAAAATTTTAATCCTCGAAATTCTCAAATTTCGAAATACTGAAACTTCAGAACTTCGATACGTATATTATTCTTAAAAACTCCAAAATTCTTCAAAATGTTCGAAATTCTCAATAAATGAGAATGAGTAGCTTAAACGTAACGTGAATTTCGTTACTTGTTACTGCGTGAAAAGTAACTAGTTACCGTTATTGTTACTTTGTCATTAGAGTAACGTGTTACGTTTACAGCTAAAAATGTAACGTTTTAGAGTAACTCGTAAATTCCAAAACTTGTATTTTGTTACTGGCTGTATGGATATTCGAAGTTTTTGAAAATATATCAATATTTGGTAATGTAGAAGATATCAAAATTAAACTTCAAGTTTGAAGATTCAGTCGATAAAGTTTTGGAAATTCAAAAATTGGAAACATCAAAACATTGATATACCCTAATAAGATCTATAAACGACCTATATGTAACTTATATAGGTGACATATAATTGACCTATAATCGCCATATAAAACACATATATGACCTATAAATGAGATATATAAGACCCCAAACGACCTATATGCAACGCTTCCACCTATATGTGCGTGCATTGGTTTATATAGGTTATATATAAACGCAATATAGGCCAGATGGAGGTGAGAATACGTGGCCTTGTAAAAAATTCAGGAGTCACATACATGGTATATATATGTCGTTTATAGGTCATAATTACGTCATAAATATGCCAAATATATCTCAATTATATGGCGTTTATAGGTGCTATGTATGTCACATAGGTCGTTTATAGGTTTTATGTAGATCAAATATAGGTAGTCGTTCTCTAAGGGTACTGGAAAATGAAAAACTCCAGATCCAAACATTCGAAATTTTTCGTGAGCATAACGTCCCCGTCAAATCGAAAGCGAACAAACAGGTTACGAAAAATCGCATGAATTCCGTTGAAGCATTTTTTAGAAATTTCCCCTCATGAAACCCATCCATGCGTAAAACGACCACTTTCTCACACAAACCAAGCATTACTTCATTTTTAATGCACGTTTTTCCGCTCCAATTTGTCAATCATGGCCGTTTTTCCGTCCTTTCATGCCACAATCGTAATCATATGTAATCTGGCCCGAATGATTCCATTGGTTTGCGGTCGTTTCAGAGTTACCGGTTTTTCGCGAATAAGCGAATGAAAAAAAGAATCGTGAATAATTTATTTATAGACCGAGCTGATCGTTGCATGCAAATGAACTTTTTCATCGCGTCGCAATTTGAACTCGGGGAGTTTTTTTACTGGCTCCCCGGCATAACAAACTGCCTCGAATTATCTCGATCCATTCCCAGCTATCGCGCGCGTTTCAGATAAAACCCGACTTTCACGTGGTGAAACGATCGCAATTAGCGCGACTCTGTATTAGAATGAGACACGGGCGTGACTTGGAACTTGACTCGGAAATTGTTGGGCACCCTACATTTTAGATGGGTTCATTTTATCGGCGAAAGAGAATTTCGTCAGGATTTTAAGTACATGTGAATGATATTCATTTCGTTACGAATATTTCAGATTATTGTGTCGGTAGCTAGGGTAGGGATTCACGTCGCATTTTGTTATTAATAAATTTTGAAAGCATTTTTTGGTACCAAATGACCTCAGCGACAAACTTGATATTCGAATGCATCCGCCAGATAAAAAAAAAAAATGAAAATTCATCATAAATTATGGGGGTGTCAAATTATGATGAATATCAATTTTTTCAAATTTAATGGGTGGGTTCCTTATAACTTTGATTCTTATAAGAATTCCCAAAATCTTATGAGG